>PVKC010009682.1:0-26520 GCA_004027635.1 Crocidura indochinensis | reverse complement strand
AGAGAGAGAGAGAAAAACGCAGAATGGTATCACTCATCTATAGGTTATAAGAAAAATGAAAGATATTCTTGCAATAATAATAATTTTCAGAAACAAAAGAGAAAAGAGCTGGAAGTTCCAGCTCACCTCATGAAGCTCACCACAAAGAGTGATGAGTTTAGTTAGAGAAATAACTACATTTTGAACTGTCCTAACAATGAGAATGTATGAGGGAAATGGAGAGGCTGTCCAGAGTACAAGCGGGGGGTGGGTGGGAGGAGGGAGATTTGGGACAATGGTGATGGGAACGTTGCACTGGTGATGGGTGGTGCTCTTTACATGACTGAAACTCAAACACAATTATGTATGTAATCAAGGTGTTAAAATAAAATATTAAAAAATTAAAGTAATTTTTAAAAATGTAAAATCAAAGATGTCCATGCAGCTACTGAAAAAATAATTCTGTGAGATTTACTTTGCTTACTTCACTCTCTGTTCTTTAAATAACCACTATAATTATCCCAGTGTGTTCAACAAACATTGTTAGTTAGTACATCTCTTTCACTGAGCACCAATTGAGAGTCAAAATTGAACCCTTGAATTATTCAAATTCAGTATTGTTTTTTAAGATGAGCTCACTTGGTAGGTTGAAGGCATGCAATGATAGTGACCCCCTTTATTTGGAGTTCCTGTTACTGCATTGACCGTTCCTTGAATCTGTCCTAAATTTAAAATTTTTTCTGCATTCTTTCCTTTTTCATCAAACATTCCTTATTCATATATATATATATATATATATATATATATATATATATATATATATATATATATATATATATATTGGTTTTTGGGCCACATCCGGTGATGCTCAGGGGTTACTCCTGGCTATTCGCTCAGAAGTCGCTCCTGGCTTGGGGGACCATATGGGGAACCGGGGGATCTAACCACGGTCTATCCTAGGTTAGCTCAGGCAAGGCAGGCACCTTACCTTCAGCACCACCACCCCCCTTATTTTTACATTTAAAGTACTTACTCTATTATTAATTATCTTCTTATTGGCCATTTTACTGTCATCTTTAACACTTTGTATTTATTGCTTTTATGATTAATCTGAGAAAAAATTCCCAAATAATAATACAATTTAGAGATCTCTAAGCACACACAACAGCAATGCTGGGATATTTACATTAACGACCAATTAATGTAATATGTGTAGCTCAAGACACAAAAAGGGGGCCCGGGAGATAGCATGGAGGTAAGGCATTTGCCTTTCATGCAAAAGATTATCGGTTCGAATTCTGGTGCCCCATATGGTTCCGGTGCCTGCCAGGAGCAGTTTCTGAGCATGGAGCCAGGAGTAACCTCTAAGCACTGCCGGGTGTGACCCAAAAACCAAAAAAGAAAAAGACACAAAAAGAATTTAAATGATATTAACTTTCATTAAAAATCATGTTGCTTATAAGCATTGCTGTAGATAAGAAACATAGTTAGGATAACGAACAAATTTTTCCACACATAAAAGCTTGATTAATATCCTTGTTTTCAAATCTGCTCATTAGATGCTATGACTTCATAGCTCTATCAAAGAACAAAATGTGCTAGATACAATGGAAAGAGAGTGCAAAGGCTTGGCCCAAGCCTAGTATGTAGGAAATTCTGGCCCAGCATCATGAGATGCTGAACTGGTAACTCAGAGTACCTTTTGATATGACCCTCATGACCTCTGAATACTAATGTTCATTGCTGTAGTGGTCTTCAACACTGTATCATCTGGCCCAAGCAAAACTATCCAAACCTGCAGTCCAAACAAGGAGTACCACCTCCACTCCAGAACTGTTGGGAAGGCCTCCTCTAAAATAAAATACTATAACATTTGGGTTAATAGGCCATTTCTATACTACAGAGTTTTGGAATTTATGGCATCTATTCCGCACAACTTCTTTCTCTGATAAGACTTCTCGGAACCTCTGACATTTTCTACTACTAGAATTTCTTTACTCCAAACTCTGGGAAGTTACAGGAAAGTTTTCTTTATTGGTTTGCATTTTGGGTTACACTCATTGGTTCTCAGGAACTTGGCTGTGTGAACAGGAGTGATCCTTAGTGGTTCTCTAGCGGCTATAAGTAGTTTTAGAAATTTGAACCTAGATCAGCAGGATATAAAGCAGTCTTCTTTATTCCTGAATGATCTCTCCAGTGCATAATGTTTTTCTTAAATTTTCTCCTTAAATTCTTTAATGATTTGAAGAAGAGAAGAAAAAGCAGAAAGTGTATGTTTTCAATAAGATAAAAGATTTCTTAGTTATTTTTAATAGAAACTGTTCCCTAGGGCGGTGGAGGTAAGGTGCCTGCCTTGCCTGCGCTAACCTAGGATGGACCTTGGTTCGATCACCCGGTTCCCCATATGGTCCCCCATGCCTGCCAGGAGCGACTTCTGAGCGAATAGCCAGGAGTAACCTCTGAGCGTCACCGGGTGTGGCCCAAAAAACCAAAAAAAAAAAAAAAAAAAAAAAAAAAAAAAAAAACCCCAAAAAACCAAAACAAAACAAAAAAAGAAACTGTTTCCTAGTCACACAAACAAGGTAACTATCTATTTTGATTTCCATCTTAGGTCTAGAGGGCAGGTATGAGTGCATGGAAAAACACATGAAGCATCCAATTTAATGGTATATATACTAGAAAAATGATTTTCCCTCCTTCCATGGAAACAGTTTGAACCTCTTCATAAATATTGCTGATTCACCAGGGTTAAAAAATATAGACTCTTTTTAAGAGATGTTTCCACTATAAATTCAATTCCAATTATATGAAGCTCTTCTGTTAGTCTATTCATAGCTTTGTCAAGAATTAGCTTTACATTTTTTGCATTCATTTCCAACATTGAGAGGTAACTTAAAATAAAAATCTTTAGTACAGGACACATTTACAAATTCATTTCATAATGCAATGTTTGTCTCTCCAAAAACTTTTACTTTTTGCCTCACCACTTTTTCTTTACAACTTCATTGAGAAAAGATAATTAAAAATCTATTATTAAACAAGTTTAAGAAATTCTTATTAAAATTCTGTAGTAAAGCCACATGTAAAACAAACAAAGAAGTAATAAATGCATATATTTAGGTCCATTTCATTTACTTACTTTCATGCATGGACTCTGTCTATCTATATATTTACACACACATACATATATATATATACTTAAATGTATATATTTAACAACATGGAATGGCAACATACCAAATACTTCAATTCCGTGCAAACATATAATCTTTGCTGTGAAGGAAACAGATTAATAATCATAAACAAATCATGGAGAATATCATGCAGCAGCTGGGGGGGGGGGAGAAAAATGGGTTGAAGGGAATTAGGAAGAACACAAAGAATGTAAAGAACAAAAAGTGTCATTGACCTGATTTGTCAGAGCTGTTGCCTGTGATTGGCGTGATGGAGCAGCTGGGATTAGCCTTTGCGCTGTCCTTGGAAGAAACCATTTTGGGTTTATTTTTCGTTGCCTCTAGTGCTTTGACCTTCTTGGCATGTTTACTTCCTTTGTAGTGGGCCTCGGCCTGGCTCTACAAAGGAGAACAAATCAGGCTCATTTTTTGCCACTTACAAACACCACAATGGATGATCATGCAGGAAAAAATACATTCAATCATAGGCACCACAAACATTTACAACTCAGCACTCAACCACATTTGGCTTTACCACTTTAATGAAGTGGGAAAGCATCATCTATGAGGTTTTGCCATATAAAAACCTTCTACACAACACAAAGGACCCATGTCTTTAAAAATCAGACATCACATGAGTGGACAACAGGGCCTGGGTAAAAGTATAATGATGGATATTGTGATGGGTGTCCTTCCCCCACGGCTTATTATGTTATGCTTTAAATACTTCGGTGATTAGCAAGTCGAGTTATTCTTCCACAGTCATTCCATTTTATTTCCCTTCAGTTAATAGTCAGCTCTTAGCCTACCTTCTTTTGGACTCTGCTCTGAGAGCAACTAATGTGACAGAACAACTTGTAAGTGAGTGGAACTAACTCAACTCTTGGGAGCCGTCTACATGGGCTTCATGCATCATTTGATGATTCCAATTCCAAGAATAGAGAACATATGCCACAAAGGAGGTAGAAAACGTCATCGTTTCTGCTCTGAGAAGTGGTTCTGAAGTTAGATCAGTTGCTGGTACATTCACATATACACAAAGCATAGAACTGTGATTTCAATATTAGGTAATAAGGAAGAATGGAGACCAAGGCCAAATAACTTTAAAAAAGTTTCAAAAGTCAAAAACAAATTAAAGCAAAATAAAAAAGCACTTTTAGTCTACAGATAGGTGGAAAAATTCTCTTCTTTTTTAAAAATGAGGGTTTTATTTAATTTTGAACCTATAATTAATAAATAGGTTAATCAAAGAATCCTAGTATATTCATATACATTTTATTTTGATGAAATCCTGCAAATATAAACATACATTGGTTAACAACAACAACAGCAACAGATTAAATTGCATGTCATATGGCATATTAAATGTAGTCACTGAGGCAAAATAAATGACAATCTAGAATATAAAACAAGATTTTGTTAAATAATATCTAAAGAAATAACTTTTAAACAGTTTTTAATAATCTTTATATAAATATGGTTATTTTATAAGCCATTTGTTTAGCAAGAGTGAATCTGTATGTGTAAGTAGGTGGAGAGAAGGGACATATCAAAAAACACTAAGTTTCAAATCTATATACAAAGAAACAAAATAGAAATAATTTTATCATGTGACTACCATGAAATATTATTTATAACCTTACTATCATTGTACATATATCTAACTTCCTGTATTACTTTAAATTTTTTTTAGATCATCTTTAACTTATCTTTTCTTTTAGTTGGTTTGTTCAAGGCTTTACTTCTCTACTTACTTGGAAAAATAATCACAACAGCTGAGGAAAGTATAACATTATCTTAAGTTCCTCATTTTTTACCAACAAAACCCAGAATGGCTAAATCCAGTTAATTCAGTTGCATATGTGTCTATACATACGTACATACATACATGCATAAAATATACAAATTAGTGATTTTAAAATTGATAAAATGAATAGTAATAATAACTAATTTTATTGGTTCTGTGCCAAGAAAGATCCTAGATGCATTACTCATTAATGCATTGTGAGGTGTATTATTATTAGTACTTCACAAATGGACAACTAGAAACAGAGAAGTTCAATTACTTATCAAAAGTCACACATAGGTGTAAAAGTCATTTCAGAGATCTGAAGTATTTTTACATGGCCTACTCTTTCACTTTAACTCCCTCTATACATATTCAGATGAAGTTAACATCTTTTGTTAGATGTAAAGATTACATACAGAGAAAGAACATATTTAAATGATTCTGTAGAGGTTTGAACAGAAGTTTCTATGAATAAAGATTATCATGTAATTCATGAGAAATACTCTAGCATAATACTCTTCAAGTGTGCAAAAATTTCTATAAGTAATGAAGAGACCTGGTAATAATTAGTCTGCCCAAATATACTAAATAAAGTGGTTACTCAGTACATTTTGTCCATAGAAAATATTATATAATGTATATAGTAAAATAAATATATATAAATATAATATAGTTCTCTAATAAAAATAACTTACTAGTTTGAATAATGTGAATAGAGGGAGGAGCAGTAGCCAACTTAGTAGGTCACTTTAACTCTCTCCCATTGACAGGTAGTCAATCACAATAGCTAATGGTATGGCTGGGATGGGAGAAAACAACAAATAACACGAAACCTTTGGACAGTCTCTCTCTTTACACACTCACATATACCCAGATGAACTGCAGAACCAGGTGGGGTTTGCATGCCTGGATAGGTTGGTGATCAAGTACAGGCAGGGCTCATAAGCCTGATCAGAAGGCAGGATATAGACAGGGCTCAGACTGGACAAGTAGAAGATTCAGTAAGGACTGAATATCTATCAACAGATTCTTAGCACAAGATTCTCACCCATACACACTGTGGCATGTGGCCAGAGACTAGGCAAGCTGAGACATCAGGTAACTTCTGGGGTGCAGTCAAAGAAAGGCCCCAAACCAAGATTTCAGTGTAAGAAAGCATATATTAGGTAGAGAACAGAAAGGTACCAAATCTGGCCATCATACATTGGACATGAGTAGACTGTGAGGGTTGGAACTTAGTCATAAACGAGGCTAGGCAGCTTACCAAGACAGAATGAATAATGGTCATGGATAAAGGAGAGGCCTGGATATTCGGGGAGGAAACCAGACCCATTTGTTTTAATTGTACACTAAGCTCTTTCTAGTTTTGTGTGCAAATCTTTCATGCAATTCCTAAAAGCCCACCAGTACAGGAAAGATTCACTTACATGCTAACATTAGTACATGATAAGCAGGGTACCATTGTCTCATCACTATTACCAGGTATTCCTACAGAAACTTTACAACATCAAATTAGCACTTAGTATGAATATATAGTTGAGTGATATCTCACTAAACTTCAAGATGGAAAAACACAAACTGCCTTTTTTTTAAAGATATGGGCCACACAGAGAAAAGCAATAAGTTATCAGAGTTTCTGACTGCAGTTGAGTAAAAATGTGGAATAAAGATGTTGACAGCCTCCAAGGATGGCATCTTTTCAATTTCCCTATGTTATTCTAGGTAGTATCACTTTGCTATGCACTATACTATATTTGAAGTCATGTCAACAGCTCCTAAATCTTGGGCATCGAGTGAAATGGATATACTGTCAAATGGTAGCAAGATTAACCTGCTAATCATTTAGAAATTTCCTTGATTCCCTGAGGAGTGAAAGAAACAAAGACAAAAATTCCAAATAAATCCATAAATAAGGCCAATAGTTTTCAACTTTGTTTTTTACACTGTTGACTAGCACCAGTCAGTGGAATTGCATTCAGAAACTACTGATAGACCACGTCAACATCAGTTCTTAGATCGCATTTTAAAATATTTAGTTACTTGCTTTTTGGGTCACATATGACCATGCTCAAGTGTTACTCTTGGTTCTGTACTCAGCAAATACTCCTAAGGGTATTCAACGGACCAGGTGATGCAGGGGATCCAATCTGGGTATGCCACATGTAAGGCAATCTCCCTACCCACTGTACTCTCTCTCTAGTCTAGACCTTTCTATCACTTTTGTTTTTCCTTTTATTTTTTAGGTCACACCTGTAGGTGCTCAGGAATCACTCCTGGCTTTGAGCTCAGAATTCACTCCTGGCAGACTCTGGAGGACCATATGGGATGCTGGGAACTAAACCCGGGTCCATCCCAGTTCCTCCGTGTGCAAGGAAAAAGCCTTTCCACTGTGCTACCTTTCTGGCCCCTTTTCTATCACTTCTAAGAGAAGTGGTTGACCAAACTGTATTACTTTAGGTCCTAATGACCAATGAACAGGCATTTGTCTTGTTTGAAAGATTTGATTTCTGCTCCCTTGCCAAAAGTATGGCTGTGATCCAACTGACAATGGCCTTGTTAAATATGTTAGAACTAGCGAGTTGCCTCAAACACCACACTGACCTCCACAGGAGCATTCATCAGTGACAGTTTTCTCACAGCTCCTTCCAGGAGCTACCAGACATCAGCTTTTCAGTTTTTATGGAAACTATGAGCTGACAATTTTCTATCCATTTATCTTCATTTTTAAATAAAAGATTTATTTCCCCAATCTCTCTACATAAATCCTTTCATAAATCTATGGGACCTAGTAAAAATGATAAAAACCATGACAATGAATTGTTACCAATAAAAACATCATAATGAGCAATCCTGAAAATCCTAAAACTCATTTTGCTTCTATTTCTGGGTTTTACCTTATTTCTAATTTGGAAAAGACAGAGGGGATGAGAATCTTGAAATACAATGTTTAACTGTGTTTACTGTATGAAAGGAACAGTTTGACCATAAACTTGGGCAAGGGATAATGTAATTGAGAAAAGTACACAACTATTAATATATATAAATATTTGTGCATTTGAAAAAGGAGTATTTGGAGCTACTCTCTAGATTTTAATCTTGATTAAAAGATTGTATTATACAAACTATTGAAACTTGCTTTTTTTCTTCTTAGTACTTGGATTTTAATGTGTTAAGCAGCATCATATGAGAAATAAACCAGTTAAATTAATTTTCAGAAAAAATATATGAAATGCCAAATAAAACATGTCAAATGCACTATAAAACAGTAAAATAAGAAAGATAAAAGCATTATTTACTTGAAAAAGAAGTATTTAGTACTTGCCATGGCTAGACATTATGAGAGATCAAAAACAAAGCGTTTTACTTGCAAAAGCAGAGCTCCAAGAAAAATTTTGCATGCAAATATCTGTAATCCAAAATGGAGAACAGAGCTGTAGCATGGAAGGCAAAGAGTCAGAGGAAGATCAAATCTCTGTATTTCCAGGATCATAGAAGTCCCTAAAATAGAGATGGCAGAGCTGGATTCTGCTCAGGGACAATTCAAAGTGTCAAGTGCTGAAGGGTTATTTTAGGCAAAGGAAACTATATGGGGTAGGACAGTTTCTTGGTGCAGTGGCTTCCAGTCTTACTGTAAAACAGAGACACAATAGGAATGAGCTGGTACATTGTGCTAACTTAAATTATTTTTCTCCCTTGTGAAACAAAATCTAAATGTGTTCCACAATTAAAAAAAATACAGATATCCTATTTGGAGACATCCATTATAATGAATAGAAAGGTTTTTTCATCACAGATTTTGTTATTTTTTGATCCAGACATAGCAAAAATAGCATGATTACACAATAACATAAATGATTTACATCAAAGCCGTGGTAATTATTTGATAAAATTATGATACTTGAAGTACTATTAGTACTTAGGAGACAAATGATTACTGATTAAAAACTAAGAAATTATTGAATTTTTGTTTTAAGATTATTTTTAACTATTAAAATGTATTTATGTTGACAAGAGCACACCATGTAAAAAATAAAGCCATACACGAGCACTTTACTCAATCTAAAGACTGCTAGTAAATCTTTCTGCTGATATTTGTAACTAAATATCAATAATGATAAGGCCTGCATTATCAGCAATGACATAACATAGACTTTGATATTCATTCTATTCAAGCCCCATTTACTGGGGACTATTAGAAACAAAGTCCAAATAAATTATAATCCCAATGGTATTTTTACATTAAAAAGGACACACCTTGGCTTGCTCTTCAAGTCTATGTTCTCCCTTGACCAATTATCTTTGTTTCTGGAGATCTTGTCTTTTCCTTGAACATGTACTTGTTTGATTCTCTCCTTTCATATCTTTCTAAATATGTTTCAATAAAAACTTTATTGCTCATCTTTTTTCCTAAAAAGAACAGGTACACCTTTGCAAATTTCTAATTTACAGCCAAGTGGAACACTGTTGGTAGTTATGTCCTATTAATGAAGGAAAAAGGTATCACTTCAGTGGGGACAGCCACACATACTTCAGTGTGATAGGGGGTCTCTGAATTCCTGCAAGGTCAGATTCCTGACTATGTTATTTTTAGCAGCTTTAAAGTATAAATATATTAACACACACACACACACACACGAGCTCTGATATAAGAGAAAAAGCAAATACTCCCCAAAATGCAAATGTGTGAGTATTCTAGACTTCAAATTCCTTTCGAGCCTCATTTAGATTCTATCAAATATCACCAGACAGAAGCTGAGCTTTTGGGCTCCAGCTGCTTTAAAAATGCCACTATTTGAATATATCAGTATTACATATATATCTGTACATATGTACATAAAATGTTTTCCATGAACTCAGCTTACTTTATTAAATGCTAAGATCTTCAGTGGACTTCAAGTTTAAATTTTTTTAAGTGTAGTCTATTAGCAGCTAAGAGATTTGAGGCTTATCTTTCTGGAGCAACATTTACTGGTGGAACTACTTTACATATTAAACATGGGGGAGCTATAAATGGACCTAAAGCTAAAACAGAATTTACATGACAAATTAGACACACTCTTCAATTACAGTTTAAAACATCTGAAATATAAGTAAGGAGTGAATTTTTTTTTAAAAGTGTTTAAAACATATTTCTTATAGAATTTATTGAATAGGATCTAGATCCATTTCCCAAGTAATTTTCTGTGAAAGTGGATTAGGTGATTAATACGTATCAAACCATCTTCTACCCTATATATAAAGTATAACCTATGTTTCTATAGGTTACTGACTGTAGTAAGGTGGACATACAAAGCCTAGCTATTTGAATTGAACAATATCAACTGGAATCTGAGTGCTAAGTACTTTCATTAACTGAATTCTATTTTATCCTTTATTTAATATTCAGCCATGATTAAGAATTATCTACTTTTAAAACCAAATTTATCATTAAGTATGAGTCAAGGTAAAATTCATTGAGTATATGAATACCTAAAGTCTATTCCTAAACCTTCAAATGATAGACTGTATTTAAAAAAGTGATTTTCTTCCAACCTAATGAAAGTAGGCTTATATGAAATTCTGATGTAGATAATGGATAAAAAATGAGCTTTACATAATGTTATAGCTTTTTAATATTATGAGAATTTAAAATTAGCTGATATACTTTCTGAAATTAAGACTACTTATTTCATTTCACATTATATTTCTATTTCTGAAACTTAGGTTTATTTTATATTTGGGGAGGGGTGTCTTTAGAATCATATGATATAACCAATGTGAACTTTGTTTTTCTTATCATTGAGTCTTCTGAAGTATTTATTACATGGTATGCACTAAGTTGTTATTGAGGCTGGAGAGATAATAAAACAAATATTAAGTGCTTATGTTGTATGTGGCAGACTCTGGTTTAATTCTCAATAGTGCATATGGTTCCTTAAACACTACCATTGGTTACTCCTGAGCACAGAGTCAGGATTAATCTTCAAGCACCACTGGGTGTAGTCCAGCCACCTCTCCAATTAAAATAGTATTGCTGAACTGAATTAATATCCATTTGTCATTTAATAATAAAATAATAAATCTGTTGTAAACTCTTCTAATGTGCTGTAATGTTTAAAGCTAATATGCAGTAAGTAAACCCCGATCCTTAGCATCTTTCCTGGTCAAGAAATGGGAACAAGTCATGACTTTCAAATAGGCTATACTTGATAAACTTTACCACCTAAGTTATGATTATAGCTAAACATTAGCACTTTATACCAAGATAATCTGAATATGAGATATTAAGAATTTATAATTTACAAAAATGTATCATTTTTCTCAAGTAATTTTATGCATATGGGGAACTAACCCCATTAGGGCAAAATCTTAGCATTTTTATGAAGCACATGGTTACCATCTTTTTACAGTACATTATAAACCATTGAGGGCTTATAATATTTATTTAATATTCTTGAGTCATTTATTTCATAATTTTCCCCAAAGCATTTAAAAGTGGAAATTAACCACTTCTCTCAAATTAGTTTTATATTTTGTATTAAATTGGGAGACTTAGTTAATAATTCTCAGAACCTTGAAATATAAAGGCACTGCGGAGTTTCTAGTGATTTCACAGTTAAGTGCTAAGTTTCTAACATTTCTGACAGTTCTCTAGCTTTTAGTAGGGAAATAGATTGCCATTAGGAGCCTTGTAAGAGTGATTTTTGTTACTCAACGATAAGTAATGCAATATCACTCAAGTCTTTGCATTAAAGCTGGGAGTCTACAGCTAACTAATTCCAATCTTCTGATGGTCTTTTAAATTAGGCTCTCAGGCTTCCACACATTAATTTTTAATCAGTCTAGAAGGTATTACACTTACTTTCATTTCCATACTAAAGACATTTACATAAATGATATAAAATAAATCTAAAATTAGAATTTGCATTGTGTCCCCTAGACTTGATATATAATATTCTTTTTTTTTTGGGGGGGGGGGTTTGGGGGTCACACCCGGCAGTGCTCAGGGGTTACTCCTGGCTCCATGCTCAGAAATTGCTCCTGGCAGGCACGGGGGACCATATGGGGCACCGGGATTTGAACCGATGACCTTTTTGCATGAAAGGCAAATGCCTTACCTCCATGCTATCTCCCGGGCCCCGATATATAATATTCTTAATGTAGACCAAAGTGGCAAAGTAACTTTGAAAGTACAATGCTCAGAATATTTGAAGAGTAGCTCTAGTAAAATTTTATATACATTATTTGAAAACATTATGGAAAATGAGTTATTGTAAAACTCATAATACAAAGCTCTAAGCCAATGCTTAAAACCCAGTAGACATTTTAGAATTAAGAATTAAGTAAAATATGTAAATGTGAATATTAATACCATTCCTGTTCAAAACACACATTTTAAGAGAGAACAGTGAAACTGTACATCTTTATCATCATTTGGCTAACCTGAGTCAAGTTAAGGCTTTCTGCGTGCTAAAAGGTACTAAATTAAATTAGATGAGTTCATTTCAAATTAATCTCATATAAGAGGAAATTTATCTACTAGAGGCAAATCTAAAACAAAATGTCTTATAACATTGATTCACCCATAAAATTTTTGGTGAATTGATGTTACCTTTTTATATGTCATTTTGAAATATTTCCAAAATAGTTTAGTATATAAGAGGGCTTCTGGTTTTTAATTTTGTATGATATTGTCTAAAAATTATACTTACCAATAAGTCACAAGAGTTACTAATATGTTATGAATAATTACATTCTATTTTACTCATCTTTGAGTCTAGTAACTATTGCATGATTCACCCTAGATAAAGTGCTATTAATGTGTATTAATATATAGATATAGTAGAATAAGAAAATTAGAAAAATTGAAATATAATGAAGATTAATTCATTCTTTTCTTTATAAATATTTACTGAATATATATTCCAGGGCTCATTCTTTTTTTTAATATTCTAAAATTAAATGTTTATTTTCAATTTTGCAGATATTTTCTCAAAACTTTAAATTTTTTATATTATTTTTTCTATGGTGACTTCACTGAACAGAAATCTGGACAAACAGGACAAATAGAAACCTAAACTTCCATGGTTTTAACGAAAGCAATATTGAATGGGAAGAGAAGTGCAATAGTCTTGGGAAATGTCTTAGCCAAGAGAAAATCACATGGAGAAATCCAAAGAAAACAAGACTGGAAACGAATTCGCAAACTTTTTCTAAGAGCTTTATAGACTTTTGTGGTTGTTCCAGGGCTCATTCTAAATGTTAAGTGGTACAAATCTCATGAAATTTGCGCTCATGTGTGTAAAGAAAGGCAATAAAAATAAAATTATTTATAAATGTTTGTTAGTATTAAGCAATATATTTATGAACATGAGGTATTACTATAAAAATAAGAAAAAGTAAAAGTAGATTATGAAAAAGTGATAACCATTTTGGTTATTAAGTGAAGCTGTCTCATTGTGAGGTGTTTCCAGAGACTTTAATGATAGTATGGAATTCACCAGGTGGACATTAAAAAATAATAATTAAAATAAATAGCAAAAGGTATTGCAAGCATTTTGACTTTTATTTTGAGGGGAGACATTCCAGTCAGCTCAACTTTTGAACATAGGAGTAATGATTTTATAAACAGGGGCTAGAGCAGTGGTTCAGCGGTAGGGCGTTTGCCTTGCACACAGCTGACCTAGGACATACCACGGCATCCCATCAGGAGCAATTTCTGAGAGTAGAGCCAGGAGTAAACCCTGAGTTCATGGGGTGTGGCCCAAAAATAACCCAAAAAAATTATAAACAGAATAAAATGTAGCCTATGTGGAAAAAAATTAGTTATGTATAGTGTAGAGGCTGGATTTGGAAAAAATAGAAGCAACCATTATAATTAAACATGCAAGAAATTAAAATCAAATAAAAATAAAATGTAAGCAGCAAAAAGGTCAATAAAAATAATATTTGTTTTGGGCCTAAAGCAAAGTATAGCGGGGTAGGGTCCTTGTCTTGATGCAGGTGATTCAAGTTCAAATCCCCAAACCCTACAATGTTCTCCAAGCCTCTCAAGCAGTAAGTCCTGAGCAATATTGGGTGTGGCTCAAAATAATGACAATAATTATTTCTAGTTGCTTCCCTCCTCCCTTCATTCATAACCATTTGCTGATTCCAAGCCACACCATGCTACTGCTCCATCCCCTGCAATCTAAATCCTATTTAATCTCACCCCCATTGTAATTCAGTCATTCATGCTATCCCACTCCCTCGGACTCATTTCACTCAGCATCATACTCTCTATATGCATGAAAGTATAATTCATTCTATACCTTAATAATAAACAATCCCTAATGCTATTAATCCAAATTAATAAGATTTTTTTGCATTTATAAAAATGAAAATTTTGGCAAAGATAATTATTGAATGTTTAGATTTTTAGAAAAATTAGAAGAGAATGTCTTTCAGATGTTCAAATTTTATATTTTTAAATATGCATCTGTAAATAAAATAATTCTGTTCTGATATGTCACAAATTTAGACATACATCTTTTGCCCACCATTTACAGATATTCACTAATACTATTTTCTATAACGATATGTATATAAATATTAATAATCATCATTGGCGTTCTTTGCTTACAAGTACACAGAGGGCATGCTGTCTTAAAGCAAATCACATAACTATACCAATAGTTATGCAATAACTAGTAGTTATGAAATAACCTATCTAATCCATTATAAATTCTCTCCTTTCTCATAGTTGAAGAAAAATAAAATGCCAATCAAAATTATAGCATAAATAATCACAGAAAAGGACTGTGTTTATCAAATAATAAAAAATGTTATTTCTTCTTAAATTAAAAAAAAATGTGGGGCCGGGCGGTGGCGCTGCAGGTAAGGTGCCTGCCTTGCCTGCGCTAACCTAGGACGGACCGCGGTTCGATTCCCCGGTTCCCCATATGGTTCCCCGTGCCTGCCAGGAGCGACTTCTGACCAAATAGCCAGGAGTAACCCCTGAGCGTCACCTGGTGTGGCCCAACCCCCCTAAATGTAACTGTTGTCAGATATAATGAAAAATACATTTCAGAGGGCAGTTTGGGTGGATATTAACAATTATAAAAGTGATCAAAAATATGTGATGGCATGTGATAAAAAATATACAATGCCAGCACTGTGTATCTCCTATCTAAACATCACAAGTATGCCTTTTCAATGCGCTGGTAGAGTTCCACTTGGCAATGTTGTTGATCTATGGTGTCACAGTTTACTGGGGGTGGGGTGAAGGTCATGTGAGGCAATGGAGCTAACTTAGTCTTGCCCATGCTGGCATGTATTATACTATTTGAGCTATCTTCCCAGATTACTGATTTAAAGCAAATTCTTCTTAATAGAATAGAAAAAGAGTAATAATGCCAATAATAAATTTAACTTCTTCTTAATCTATTTTAACAACTAGATAATACCTTTAAAATAAAAATTATTGCTTTGATTATAGTAGGCATACAACTTATCTACTGTGTAATTTGAACATTAAAATGTACTTGCTACTGTAGTAGTAATATTACAGTAACAGAATGACAGAATGTTACTAACTTTATTATAATATGGGAAATTTTTTTCTATTTAAAATATATTCGTCTTTATTTAAAAGAACTAAATAGTTTTTTTATACTTTCTGTTGTACTATTAAGTGAAATAATAATATATTCAAACTTCAAGTATATGAATTTCTTTTCTGGGTTATTTTTATTATATATGCAACTTCATAATCATTTTAAAAGTGACTGTCCTCTAGAGGGGATATGGAAAATAATGTCACCTCAGAGCAAGAAATTGCATGTATGACACTGATGTGATTAATATATCATCATTTATAAGAACTAAAATATAATTCAGGAAAACAATTTATTAGGAATTCAATTATATTTTCAGTTCCCCAAGTTTAGAATATTTACTATAGTTATGTATTATTTTTTTATTTTTACATTGAGGATCGTACTAGCAATGCTGGGATCTGCTCCTGGCTCTGTCCTTCTGGGTCCCTCCTATGATTCTCAGGGGACTATAAGTGTTGGATAGAATTTAGGCCTCCTGTTCATGAAACCTCAAAGCCCTTTGAGTTATCTCTGGTGTCACAGAATGATGTCTTCTTGGGAATCCTTTCTTACTATATCTGTTTCCTGAATAGTAGACACAGAATTTATTCTGCATATTATTTAGAGTCTAGTTTCTTGAACTTTAGGTCATGGCATGGGGTAGAGAAAAATCATTGTAAGGGTACAAAAACTATGTCAAACATTCAAAAGTTTTCAAATGCACAATGACCAAAAATAAATTCTAAATGAACCACATAATGAAATCTGATGCGTTTCTGGCATTTCTTGGGTGAAAAGGGTTTTGAGTAAAAAAAAAGTTTAAGGACGTAAACTTAGAAAACTAAACTCTCTTAACTAAAGTGAGAGGAGCCCTCACTTCTCAAAAAGCAAATCTAAGGTTTTCTTTTTTCTTTTAAAAGAGGCTTAGAAAATTCAAGTCACTAAAAACAATTTAATCCCAGAACATGCTATAGACATTGGCTCTGTACAAAGGAATGTTCAGACATCTCTGTCTACATCTTCCTTACAAAAGTTCATGTTTGTAGACAAACTGTATAACTTTAGAGAGTTCAGATGTTGGCAATCTATTAATGAACGGCTCTGTACGGGTCTTAAGAAGCTCTGTTTTTAAATCCTGGCATCGCATAATTCTGAAATTCTCTTTCTCTAAAATTCTGATCCTTTCAAGGTTGTTTAGTGTTTTTTTTGTTTGTTTTTTTGTTTGTTTTTGTGGCCTCACTTTCTCCATGAGTTCCTGTGTAAATACAGAGAAAATGTGTGTAGAGTGTAGTTAGTACAGGCATGTGGTAAAAACAGTCAAATTTTAGCTTTCCACTGGTGATTGTTCTAGTTCAGGTACTCTGTCCTTTCCCAAATTGCATTACTGCACAGTTAATATCATGAAGTTCAGCATATTAATAAGCTAATAAGTATACTAATTTCTTTCTTTTGACCAGTTAGTCAGGTTTGTGAGGATAGGGATTCTGTATTTTTCATTTTACCTTTCTTTCTGAGTAGGAACTATTTTATTTACTTTTCTTTCCTTTTATTGTTTTGTTTTGTGAGCTCCGCCTAGGGGTGCTCAGGGATAATTCCTGGCATTATAATTTGACATCTGTATACTCTACATCAAGATTATCTTAAAAGTGTAGTTTCCTTTCTCCCTATATACTCACCCTTAAACTGACTCACTCACCTCCTGCTCTCAACAAGCAGTAATCAGCTCTCTGCAGCTAAGAGATGGTTTTTGTTTTATTTGCTTATGTTCTGCATGACAAGAACTTGATCTTGGGTCAGGTTAATTACTTCTTTAATCTTTGAACAATTTACTCAGGAATGTTCTTTTTACAACAAAGTCTCCCTTGCTTTAAACATGAGAGACTAAAGCTGTGTCCTGCCTGCTTTATTCTGGCCCTGCTCCATTTTCTATCTCTCACTAAGTCCTAATGTTCCATGAGGCTCAGTGCTGTTTTTGAGGGCTAGGATGTGGTTCAATGGCAAAGTCTAGATCTTGAATATATGATAACTTGGTTTCGATTGTTGGCACCACAAAAGAAAGCAATAGCTTTTCCTACTGACCCACTATATGTGAAGTTCTTTGACCCCAGAGAAAATAACTGATGTCATGCAGAGAGCCACAGAGAAAAAGCTAAAAGTTAACTCTTCCCCAAATTATTCTGAATTTTATTAAGACAACTTTACTTGTTAGCAATGAAGCTGACATTAATGTTTTATTTTGCTTTTGACTTAAGTAAATAGTATTTTTCACTTGTTGTGAAGTTTTTTTTTTGGGGGGGGAGGGGGTGGGTCACATCCAGTGGCACTCAGGAGTTACTGTTGGCTCTGTGCTCAGAAATTGCTCCTAACAGGCATGAGGGACCATATGGGATGCCAGGATTCAAACCACTGTCTGTTCTGGATTGGCTGCATGCAAGGCAAATGCCCTACTGCCGTGCTATCTCTTCAGTCCCTGTTGTGAAGGTTGACAATTAAATGACCACTCAAGAATTTTAAATAAAGACAAGCTATGGGAAAGCAAATATGTCTAAAATAAAATTTTCTTTAAACAATAAGCAACAAATTCAAGGAATTTACAGCTGTTTAGACTTGAAATTTGACCTGATTCTAAATCACATGTTGAATGAATTTTTAACTAAAGAATCTTGATCCATAAAAAAAAAATGAGTAAAACTTTATCTTACTGTTGACTCTAAAACCAATAGGAACTTAAAGTAATTCAATCAAAATAGAAAAAAATACAAAAGCCCTCAAGAGTCTTCCTAAGTTGCAATAATACAATTTTTAGACAACAAAGTTCATTAATAAAACGACTTGAAAATATTCTCAGGAGTAATGTCCTTTTCCAAAAGAGTTTTTAACATAGGAATTTTATGACAAAATCTAGTAGTATTTTCAAATGGGTATTTTTACTGTTCTATATTTAAAGGAATATGCCAAACTTGTATCACTGATGGTGACAGACAGTGTTTTTATTTTCTGTGTGGACACATTCTGATATACATGGGTATTCTTGGTATTTTCTCTATTATATTTACTCTTCTTCCTATCATATTTTTCACTCAATAATCCTTTGAATAGTATTAAACTCTTATAAATAGCATTTCACACATTAAACTCTTATAAACAGCATGCCACTGAACTTTCTATGTATTTTAAGCAAAGACAAAATATTGAATTATATGTAATTAAACATATAATGATATGCATTATTTAGATATATAAATCTTTTTCACCTCACTTTTATTCATGCTCATTCTTTTCTTTCAGGATGAATTTAAAATCAGTACCAATTATCTAAATATCCATTTAAAACAAGGTAATTCTGAGAAAGACTGTGACCTTTTTGTATTATTACACTATTACTTTGAAGTCACCTTTTTATTTAATAAGTAACTACTCTATGTTCAAAAAAAAAAAGCTGAGTGAACTTTGTTAAGAGCTCTGTTAAACAGCAGCTATTGAACAGAACTTTTAGCACGTTATGTTCCTTTTTCCTGTAACCACGCTATATTTCTGTCATGTTGAAGCAAAAAATTTTCATCATTTTGTCAGCTCTGTCTGCAAAGCAGAGAATTACCTTCCCAAGCTCCTGAGATTTATGCTTTTAATTACCTTCTATCTGCTTCACTACCTTCCAAACCTAAGAATCAATATAAATAGTCTTATTTATGGGAAAAATGTAAAATGTCTGACAAAAGCAGGATATCATTTTTCTAACTTTCCATTTGATGTCATCGATTCATCTTTAGTCCTGTTTTTTTGACAGAATCAGTTTTTGAAACATACAAAATTATTCTTTTTATTTTATAATTTTTATTGTTTAATAGCAGATGTAAACTTTGAGACATACTTTGTGGCTTATACTTTCCAGCCTGGGAAGATGAATATTATCATTGTGTCTTTTAATTTAATATTAGCCACAGAATTTTGTTTAAGTATTACTTTCTCTAAACCTCTTCATCATCTACTCAATCTGCTGTGAGGACTAATCTGCATGGATTATTTTTCTTACTGAATGGGAAGCCACCATTAGCGTAAATGAAACCTAACTTGCCACGCACTAAATATTCTTCTTTTTTTTTAAACCCTAAAGAGGACATATATTTTATTTAGAGACATAAAAGGTATGTTGACAGAAGATGTTTTTGGAGAATGATCAATAAGAGTCTTAACAATGGTTGTATATTGATACTAGGGAATATTGCCTCTCCAAAACATTAATCTTTGTACTTAAAAATATGGAACACTTCACAAATTTGTGTGTTATCCTTGAGCAGAGGCAATGCTAATCTTCCCTGCATCACTCCAATTTTGGCATTAATATTTTTAAAGCCTCTTACATATTTATTAGCACCAATTATTAAGAAGTAAACACATGATATGTAATACACATGTTTAAATCGAATTGCATGTAGACATGATGATACATTTTATAAACAGTATAAATCAAATTATTATAAGGAGCTGCTGCCTCAGGTGTTTTCAAGAGAAAGAGTATAAAGGTGCATTGGGCAGTCAGAAAGGGGTGTGAAGGGCAAGGAAATTCATCTGGAGCATTAACACACATACACATTATTTGTTGCTTTATTTTTGTTGTCTTTAAATTTTGTATTTTAGGGGCCACACCCAGAGGTCCTCAGGGTTTACTCTGTGCTTCGATTTTGATCCCTGGCGTCCTATATGCCCTCCATGAGCCTGCCAGGAGTAATCTCTGAGCACAGAGCCAGGAGTAATCCTTGAGTATCACTAAATGTGCCCCCCCAACAACAAAAAAAAAGACACAAAAAGAAAATGTACAATGGAGTCAAATATTGGGCATTCATTAATGATAAATTTTTCCTTGATGCATCATGATATAATACACCATCAACTGCAGTATTTAAAATTCATTAAATACTAAATTCAGTACTTAATGAATTTTAAATAAAAAATAATTTAAAGAGCATATTAGAGGAGCTAAATACATAATACAGTAGGTAGGGGACCCACTTTGCAAGTATCTGACCTGGTTTCTATTCACAGAACCACCAAACTTAGAGTAAACCTTGAGCTTTGCTCTGCCAACTGTGGTCCAAACACAATATAAGAAAAAAAAAACCTCAACATAGGTTAGAGTTGCCATAATATATTAATATACATATTTTAATTTTTTCTCTAAATTCTTCAGTGTATCGCATCTAAATTTAAGGTGATGAATCCAATTATTAATGAAACAGCATATGAAGATTTAATAAATGTCTCATTGAATGGAAAAATAGTATATATATTTTTTTGGCTTCTGGGTCACACCTGATGATGCTCAGGGGTTACTCCTGACTATGCACTCAGAAATCACTCCTGGTGCCCCTCAATTGTGCTGCACCACCTCTCCGGCCCCAATTTACATAGTTATTTTTATACTCAGTTCAACACTATTCTCCTATATCTCTTGCATGTACACAGTATGCCAGAAAAGAAGCAAGGAGGAAGAAAAGAGAATACCTAGCGGGGTAGCTGTGGTGAATAGCAAAAGGTATAGTGATGGTTCAGAACAGAATCTGACAAGAGAAGAAAAACAATGATAACTCTTAGAATTTCAAGAGTTCAGGACCAGAGTGGTAGCACAGCAATAGGACATTTGCCTTGCAGGCGGTTGACCCAGGAGGAACACAGGTTTGATCTCTTGCATTCCATATGATCTCCTGAACCAGCATCAATTTCTGAGTGCAGAGCTAGGAGTAACTCCTGAGTGCTGCTGGGTGTCCCCCCCCCCCAAAAAAAAAGAATTTCTAGAGTTCAAAGCAAGTACTAGGCAGCCAACAGTAAAATGCCTTTGTAGACTATTATTTAGTGACAAATAAGAAGCTCAATCTTCAGGAAACACAAGCAGGTCCCTTCTGATTGCATTTCTTGGCTGCTTTGGCTGCAAGGGACATCTTCAAAAGCATCGCCTAGTGGGCGCTTGTGTCCCAGCTGCTTCCACTTCTTGGGGAAGAAGCTACAGCTGCTGCAGGGACTCGCTGCTTCACAACAGCTGGCAGGGAGGTGGAATCAGCCTCTATACTTAAAGGAGATCAAATTTCAGTCAATAGCACGTGCAAAGGGCATTTACTGGAACCAAAGTTGTGGCTTTCTTTCTCACCAGTCTCATGATAGCTGGGTCTCTGGTGGATGACTGAGGACATCAGGACCTCTAGCAGCAGCAACAGTAGTGCCTCAGAAGTGCCTCAGAAGTGGCAGATGGTGGTGGAGGCAGTTTGTTTAAGCAAGAAGAGCATTTAGATCATATTTATATTAATTGCTAAAGAACTAAGGAAATGGGGATAAATTAAAAACAGACAAAAGAGATATAGGCAGAAAGACCTATGGGGGCACACTTCAGTGACTTTGTCCAAAAGGAAAACTGTAAAATGTTCTATATGTACAATGCAGAGGAAAGTGACACTAGGAAATGTCAATTACACAAGAATTGCAGTGATGTGGGGACTGAAAGGATTGTTAAATGATTCAACTTTCGAAAATTCTAGATATTTATAGTAAGGAACAGCAGGGCCAAGTCATCCATAGAAATGCTACTCAAATGGTTGGTCACCCTGCCATTTTAAGTTCCAAGAAAACTTTAAAGTTCCTGTCCCGTTGTACATAATCAGTCTGACATAAATCAACGAAATGCCACAAGGTCATCTTCTTACATTTGAAGATATGACAAAAGGAGCAGAGCATAGAGATGGTCAGCTAAAATGAGAGATACCAGATAACTAAAAGCATAAAACAAAGACAAATAACAACACAAAGAATCACAGGTAAGATAAAATTGTAAAAAATGAGAACTCAGGGGTTGGGCGGTGGCGCTGAAGGTAGGGTGCCTGCCTTGTCTGCGCAAGCCTAGGACGGACCGCGGTTCGATCCCCCGGTTTCCCATATGGTCCCCCAAGCCAGGAGCGACTTCTGAGCACACAGCCAGGAGTAACCTCTGAGCGTCACCGGGTGTGGCCCAAAAACCAAAAAAAAAAAAAAATGAGAACTCTATGAAACTGGAAGCTGATCAGGCTAATCAAACTATATACTGTACATTCAAGACTTTAAGTGGATTAGCTGAAGTATGTTAGGCAGCTTATATGGTCAGCAATTAGGGTACTGCATTTTATGCTCAAACAATTAAGGAATGAATGCTGCATATCAAAGGGTCAGGGACAGTTCCTAAATTAGAATATGTGATACTTGATTTAAAAGACCATTATGCTTCCATTTTGATTTACCTAGGAAGCATAAAAGTGTCAGTCACATATTAAGGATTCATAATGAAATGTGTTCTTGATATACTAATAACAATAAGAATCATCTTTATGGTTAAATATTAAGAGAAGTACATTGCCCTTCCTTTAAGAAACTGTCTGAGGATCATTTGAATTATTTCATTCTTATGCTACTGATCTCCAAGGAATTGAAATAAATATGCAAATTACAAATGATTTGGAGTCTTCCAAAACTTGGAATCTTTCCATCTGAAAAAAGAAAATTTAGCCTTAAAGATATTTATAAAGCATATGTTAGCTATAGTTTCTTTTATTTCCTATATGAACACATGAATTTTATTTAAAACCAAATATAGATAAGATTGCTGCTTTCCAGAGTTGGGATGGGTGAATTGGGAGGAAGGGGTCAAAAGGGACAAACTTCTAGTAATAAAGAAGTTATGGAATGAAATATTCAACAGTGAATAATTGTACTTTACAAACAGCATTCTATATTTGAATATTGCTAAATGAGGACATCCTTAAAAGTTCATACTGCAAAAAAAAAAAAAAACCAAACAAAAAACAAGCCTAGCTAACTAGACTTACAGTGGTGATCATTTTGGAATATAAACAAATATTAAAAATACATTATAAACCTGAAACTAATGTAGATTTGTCAACTATCATAAAAATAAGTCAGCTATAGAACAATCTAGAACATCTATTCCTAGGCAAGATCAAGTTCTAGAAATATTGATTCTGAGCTAAATGGCAAAATGAGGTTATCAGTCCAAGACTATGTGATAGCCACAGTTCTCATTCATTGGAGAAGAAGTATTCATACTTAGAATAACACTAATGCCCAGTTTAAATTGTAGTAGAAAATAAAAACATAGACAGAAAGGAACTGGAACTTGGGTGCTGCACATATTTGGGCAAATGTCTGGGACTCAGTCAGAAGGATGTATTATTCCTGGATTGCAGTGCCTGCCCCTGGCAAAGTTAATGGTGTTAATTTGTAAAGGTTCATTTGGGAAATGTTTGTGATTAATGCTTTCTCATTTACATAATGTTGTATTGTATAAATAAAGCTGTAGCTTTTTGCTTTCCAGCAGTGAAGTTCTACTATGATGCTAAAAGCTGGACAAAAGGGGCTATGGGACCCTTAAACTAGGTCACATTGAATTTTAATGCATGAGGGCTGCCTGATACATTTTATGTGGGTTACAAAGAGCTTCAGAATGCAGTTTGTTTGCTGCACAAATCTGCCTTCCAGATTTTTCAATAGACATATTTTCTGCAGTGAAGAGCGAAGCCAATTCAGACTTGGGCTGATTTAGAAATGTTATTAAAGAAAATAGGATGAGCATCTTCTTAATTCTTACATTAAAATGTAAATAGGGTAATTAAACAGTAATAAATTATCCCTTAAATAAAAAAATGTTTCATTTTCAAGCTCAGCTATGTAGATTATAGCGCCATTACTAAATGCTGGGAACATGTGTATGTCACACTTGTGAATTGGTCATCCAGAATTAGTGGAAAAGCTGCTTGGAGTCTAAAGGCATGACTCAGAAATTTAATTTCTTTTTATATTAAAAACAGAGTTTCTGGGGCCCGGGAGATAGCATGGAGGTAAGGCATTTGCCTTTCATGCAAAAGGTCATCGGTTCGAATCCCGGCGCCCCATATGGTCCCCCGTGCCTGCCAGGAGCAATTTCTGAGCATGGAGCCAGGAGTAACCCCTGAGCACTGCCGGGTGTGACCCAAAAACCAAAAAAAAAAAAAAAAAAAAAAAAAAAAACAGAGTTTCTGAAAGATGACAAGGAAGGCAGTGGTCACATGCTCAAGTGGATTCACTTTTTCATTTCCCTATAATTAACTGCGAAGAACATTGCTGAAATCAATAAGTTTAATTCAAAGGAGAAGTGACACCCAAAGTACTTTTGGTGTGGAGAAAATAAAACAATTGGAACACTGAACTTCACCCAAACAAGACACAAATGAAAAAAAATTCAGTCATTCTTTCTAGGTCTTAGTTGTTTTACATGTATGATGGAGTAATTTAAATTACTTATAAATGATTCATAATATGCAATAATGTGGTCCTCTCAAAGATTACACATTTCATATTAGGCTATTGTATAGAAGAAACTGAGATCTATCATTTTAAAGCGATGAATGAAATCAGAATTACGAAAATCACATTCAAGTACTCCAATTCCAGTGTTCTACAACTGTGCGTTGTCTATATATAAAAAAATGTAGGAGGTAAGAAGGTATCAGGGAGGGTGAGAGGAAAACTGTTGATACTGGTGGTGGGAAAGGCACACTGTTAAAGGGTGTATATTGTGTGACTGTAACTCAATCATGAACAATTTTAAAAAACCTCTATGAATAAAACTGTAGTATGAACAACCTTCTAACCACAGTGTTTAAATAATAAAAATAAAGAAAATGAAGGTCTGCAACATGTTCTGAGAAGATCTACATGAGGATAATCCTTAGATACTTCCATTCACACTATTCGCAAGTCATCAAATGCTATTGTACTCCGAACTTAGTACAGTGATTGGTATAAAATAGGTGTTCAATCAATGCTAAGAAAATGAGTCATTATATGTTGCAGCATAATATAGTGGGAGAAAGCTCTGATTTTAGAAGCAAGAGACCTACATTTATGTCCTAACTCTGCAATTATGCCCTGAATTTAATGGCTAGAAAACCAGTATAAGTGTGTAAGATTGTAAATCACTCAAGGGGTATGTAAAATATGAGGCCACCACATACAGGTTACTAAGTATATATTATATAATATATATACTTTTCTATTATATTGTATATATGTGTATATATAAAGTATATATACTTTTCTATTGATCTTAAGGTCAATTACCACAGTGATTTTTGATGACACAAAGTTATTATTGAATAGTTGTGGTGGTCAGAAATCTGACACAGATTTTATTTGCCTAAAATCACTATGCCACCCTGGACTGCATTCTCTTTGGGAATTTCTGGGAAAAACAAAATGTCTTGCAAACACAATGAATGTTTTCTAAGAAGGGTGATACAGTCACTCTGGGTGGTGATGGATTGTCCAGGGTGGGTGGCAGTAGCTTGGGGGCAATTTCACAGGGTGGGGTGGGAGGTTCTCTTTGTTCACTTAAGTAAGAAAGATTTGTGGGAGATGTGCATTGTATAATTATAATTCTGTAAAGGTAATGTGAGCCAAATAAGTATGGGAGCATCTAGAGTCTGCGTATTTAGCTCCTACTTTCAAAGCAACTGGTCAAAGTGCTCTCCTGTCACATCTCTCTATTTTGTCAACCTTTAAAGAACTCTGGAGGGACAAGAGTGATAGATAGCACAGCCTGTAGGGTTCTTGACTTAAATGCCACAGACCTGGGTTTGATCCCTGACATTCAATATGATCCCTCAAGTACTTCCAGAAATAATTTCTGAGTGCAGAACCAAGAGTGACTTCTGAGCTTTACTGGGTGTGGACTTCTCAAGTCAATAAGTCTTACTTGCAAGAATAGGAATAATTAATAAAATCCTTAAATCAGCCAATTAGCATTTCATTTCATATCTCCAAATCTATTTAAAAATAAGTAAGCTTGGGGCACGGGAGATAGCATGGAGGTAAGGCGTTTGCCTTTCATGCAAAAGGTCATCGGTTCGAATCCCGGTGCCCCATATGGTCCCCCGTGCCTGCCAGGAGCAATTTCTGAGCATGGAGCCAGGAGTAACCCCTGAGCACTGCCGGGTGTGACCCAAAAACA
>PVKC010009681.1:0-26527 GCA_004027635.1 Crocidura indochinensis | reverse complement strand
GGTAGGTAGGGCATTTGCTTTGCATGCAGCTGACAGGGGTTTGACCCCTTGCATCCCATATGGTCCCCCAAAGTTACCAGGACTGATTTCTGAGTGTATAATAAGGAATAATCTCTGAGCACCTCCAGGTGTGTCCCCCCCCCACAAAAAAATTAAAGATACTGTCAGTATCTGTTAAACTGTCAGTGTGGTATCATTTCATCTACTCTCTTGGTTCTATCTAAATATTCTACATTTGACCCCTTGCATCCCACATGGTCCCCCAAAGTTACCAGGACTGATTTCTGAGTGTATAATAAGGAATAATCTCTGAGCACCTCCAGGTGTGTCCCCTCCCACAAAAAAAATTAAAGATACTGTCAGTATCTGTTAAACTGTCAGTGTGGTATCATTTCATCTACTCTCTTGGTTCTATCTAAATATTCTACATTGTTTTAGGTTCCAGGTAAAGGGAAATTCCCTGTTCTCATTGGTTTACTTCCTATTTTGTCTTCCTTTCTTCCTTTCCCCCTCTCTCCCCATCCCTCCTTCCTTCTTTTTATTCCTCCTTCCTTCTTTCCTTCTTTCCTTTTTTCCTTCCTTCCTTCCTTTCTACCTTCATTCCTTCCTTCTTTTCTTCCTTCCATTAATCAAAATCAAACTTATGGCTTCATACAAGACAAGCACTCTACCACTGATCTATAGCACTTCTATATTTTGTTTCACCTTTTCTGTTCTATATCAAACTTTTGACACTCAAGAAATAAAAAAAAAAACTGGGGCCGGAGAGATAGCATGGAGGTAAGGCATTTGTCTTGCATGCAAAAGGACAGTGTTCGAATCTCGGTATCCCATATGGTCCCCTGAGCGTGCCAGGAGTGATTTCTGAGCATAGAGCCAGGAGTAACCCCTGAGCACCACCAGGTGTGACCCAAAAAAACAAAAAACAAAAACAAAAAAGAAATTAAAAAACTGCAATTGAGCTCCTACTTAAATGAGCATGTTCTGCCTCTCACAAAATGTCTCTATTCTTTTCTTTGAGATTTCTTTCTGATATATTTGATAGGATATTTTTAAAAGGCTTTCTAGTAGACAGGTTGGAGTAATAGTACAGTAGTAGGGCATTTGCCTTGCATACAGACAACCCAAAACAGGCCCAAGTTTGATCCATGGCCTCTTATATGGTCCCCTGAACTTGCCAGGAGTGATTTCAGAGCACAGAGACATGCCAGTAGTAAGTAATCATTCAGCATTGCCAGGTTTGGCCCCTAAAGAAAATCCTGATTACTTATAATAGCACTAATCTGGCACTGTTAGATACAGACCACACAGTGCTAATAATGCCAAAAATAAAGGCATAATAATTTTGGCATAATAAAAAGAATTATTATGTTTTATCATTGGTACTATGACAAGTAGTTCAAAATGCACTTTTAGAATGTATCTGCATATTTAAAGTTTCATTAAAATATTTCTGATTGAAAAGATGAAAGGAAAATCCTACTGCTTATTTGTCTTTCTGTAGGTTAGTGTTTGCTCTAAAAAGAGGGAGACTACTATCAAAAATATACAAGGTGCTGACAGAACTTAATAAGAAAAAAACATCAAGAAATGAACAGACATTTCCTCAAAGAAGAAATGCAAATGGCCAAAAGACACATGAAAAAAATGCTCCACATCACTAATCATCAGGGAGATGCAAATCAAAACTACAGTGAGGTACCATCTCACACCACAGAGACTGGCAAACATCACAAAGAACAAACAATCAGTACTGGCAGGAATGTGGAGAAAAAGGAACTCTTATTCACTGTTGGTGGGAATGCCGTCTAGTCCAGTCTTTATGAAAAACAGTATGGAGATTCCTCAAAAACCTGGAAATTGAGCTCCTATATGATCCAGCTATTCCACTCTTAGGGATATACCGTAAGAACAAAAAATACAATACAAAAATCCCTTCCTTACACCTATATACATTGCAGCACTATTTACAAAATCCAGACTTTGGAAACAACCAAGATGCCCTTCAACAGATGAATGGCTAAAGAAAATTTTGTACATACACAATGAAATATTATGCAGCAGTCAGGAAAAATGAAGTCATGAAATTTTCCTATACATGGTTGTATGTGAAATCTATTATGCTGAGTGAAATAAGTCAGAGGGAGAGAGAAAGAGACAGAATAGCCTCACTCATCTATGGGTTTTAAGAAAAATTAAGACATTACTGTAATAAGACCCAGAGACAATAGAGTTCAGGGCTGGAAGGGCCGAAGGACTGGCTCACAATTTGAAGCTCAACACAGAGACTGGTGAATGCTGCTAAGGAAATAACTACACTAACAACTAGCATAACAATATTAAAGAATGAGAGAGGTAGAATTCCTATCACGAATACAGGCAGGGGTGCAGGAGTGGGGGCATTGATGGTGGGAATGTTGCACTGGTGAAGGGAATTATTTTGTTTATGACTGAAACCCAACTACAAACATGCTTGTAATCATGGTTCTTAAATAAAAATATATTTAAAAAATGAACAAAAAAAGACTTTCTGGAAGACAAGAGAATTATAAAATCAAGAGAAACTAGAAATTTGCATTTTCTATACTTATAATTATAATTTTTCATATTTTGCTTATCTCTATTTGACATTCCTATTAAATAAGTTTGGCATCATTTCTGGGAATTTTTTTTGTTTTTTTTGGTTTTTGGGTCACACCCGGCAGTGCTCAGGGGTTACTCCTGCCTCCATGCTCAGAAATTGCTCCTGGCAGGCACGGGGACCATATGGGGCACCGGGATTCAAACCGATGACCTTTTGCATGAAAGGCAAACGCCTTACCTCCATGCTATCTCCCGGGAAGCTATTTTTACTGCAATTACATATGATCAATTAATTTTTTCCTTAAATTATCTTAAATGTCCAGCATCAGTATGTTTATAACATTCACCAAAACAATCACGAGGTTGGTAAAGAAAAATAAATAAACATTTGATTTGAGAGCTGGGGAGAGAGCACAGCATATAGCAGGTAAGGCACTTGCCTTATCGGAGTTTGGTTTCTGATATCCCATATGGTCTCCTCCAAGCCGCAACATAAGTGAACCCTGAGCATAGAGCCAACAGTATGCCCTGAACACAGAACAGCACTGTGTATGGCCCAAATCCAAAAAGTTTTTTCTTATGTCTAATACAGTTATATCTATACTCTCTACTTTAATAGCATATATAAGACAATGCTTTATGAACAATATTGCCTACTAACTTTGAATTGTTTCCTTATCCTTAAATTATTTAGTGCAGTCTTTTTCATTTTGTTTTCTGTCATTCACTTCTTCTTTAACTTAAGAGTGCTTTGATCTTCTAACTCCCTTACTACCATAAACATCCTGTGATATTATAAAATGCTTCGCTAAGGTGAAATCATTTTACTATTTGCTCTTGTCTCCTATGTTGCCAGGGAAATCACTGCCATCAGGAAAAACCCTCTAGTATAAATTGACAGAACATGTCAGCTTGAATGAATTATTGTAATAAAATGTAATATATTTCCACATTTAAAAGACTGCTTTTATCCTTGTCCAGTCTTCATTGTGCAGTCTTACCATGTGCCCTTGTTCAATCTACATGAAATACCTTCATAGTTACTAGTCAAAATGTAACTTTACAACCAATTTCTTAAGTGCATTGACATTAGCACATGGACAGTGTAACACATCTAATTTGCCGATGTGACCATCAGACAGTACCATATATCTACTAACCTATGGCCCCAAGTCAGCTACAAGCCCTCCGAGAATATAGGTGACTTTACAAGAGAAGCCCAAAGATTTTAAATAATATAAGCTTTTTGAAGTTCGCTGGAAAGAACTTCCCTTTTCTATAGCTCTTTTTCAGCATCTTATTTAGTTTATCTCTGTGATGAAAGACTTTTATAGATTCCTTTACTCCTGTGTAAACTGCATCCCACTCTGTTTTGTGTGCCTCCGCAGCTGTTCAAGGGATTCCATTAAACCTTGAACAGCAGAAGATGTCAAATCCTCCCTCCATAAACTATGACGAATCAGAAATCAAGGTGTTTAAATGGTACACACACTCACTTTTCCAGATGTTATCATTGCTTACCTCCAATAAATCTGTTAACAATGAGCAAGAATCTTATGTGATACCAACTAAACTGTACACTCTCTTGCTTGAAATCAGAGGTGTGTTTAAAAAGTCATCAAACTAAAAATCTTTTCATTCCCCCAGGTAGGTTATCTTTCTGCTCCCAAATTATCATGGATTCAAATTATCAGACTAATGCAGACAAAAATTGGACAAAGTGTCTGCCTCTTAAAAGAGGTTTAAAAAGAAGGGGGAATCACCCTCTGGGCAAAGCAACCTATATAATATTTTTGTACAACGAAAAAAAGTTCTTCTTAACAAGCAACAAAATGCTACAAATGCCTACTTAAAAATCTCAAAAAATGGATCTCAAAAATGTGTTTGTTTTCTAAAGTAAATACAATGTGCATAACAGTAACAAAAGGGAATATATATTTGACAAATGACATCAAAGATGGCTCTTTAAATTTCAATATGTTATAGTGACAAATAGTCTGTAACAAAGCAAAGACACACAATTTGTCTTCAACTATTCCCCTGACCATTTACTTGACTAAATATAGGTTGGATCAGGAATTAAAAGTACTTATTGATTTATCTTATGTCCTTATATATAAGATGAAGTCTAGTGAAAAGGGGAGATTAATGACAGTATTTTAATTGCAGTTATTTTCCATTGAATGTATTATATTTACCTCCATATTTTCTGGGGAAAAGAGTGGATTGCACCCAGATGTATTCCTCCTGGTTTATTTCTGGCTCTGTGCTCAGAGATCACTGCGGGATTCCTGGGACCATATGCAGTGGTCAGGAAAGTACCCAGGTAGGCTGAATTCAAGGCAAGCATCTTCCCTATTGTATTATCTATTGGTTCCTCTCTACAGTTTTGTATAAATCTTTCCCTCAATAGCATTATTTAGTTGTTATTATTATTATTATTAGTTAAAATGACAATTTTATACCATTTTCTGCATGTACCAAGTATAATTCATGAAATAGCAAATACTGTTTTAGTCATTCAAAATTATTTGAAAAAGAGAAAATGCTTATAAATAAATGTTTTCAAAATACTTTTAAGTACATATTCCTTATTATTTATTACCTAAGTATTATTTTTAAATACATAATCCTTATTTTTATTACCTAAGTACTACTTTTAAGTACATATTCCTTATTATTTATTATCTAAGTACTAAACACTTGTGAGCAAGCTATTAGAAAATTCAGGACTATTCTTCTGACTGCGTGCTAAGTATACCTAAAATGGATGTGAGACAGTGATTTGAGGTGGACTTTCTCCTCTTGTCTCAAATACCCCATCCAGGGGGTTGTTAACAAAATTTAGACTAAGAAGGAAAAATTAAAGAACCTCACTCTAGTCCAAGATAATCTGAGCCATTTTCAATTTCTCTTTAATGTTTGGAAAGCAGATATTTTGCTTCCTAGTCTTTGTTCTCAGCTCTGTCTAAGTTGCCTCTAAATGAGATAGAAGTGACCAGAAAGCTAGTACAGCAGGTATGGCATATACTTTGCATGGATTCAACTGGATTCAATTTCCAGAACCACCTACATTCCCTTGATTCCTACTAGGATTAATCCCTGAGCACAGAGTCAAAGAGTATTCTCTGAACACCATCAGATGCGACCTTAAAAAACATATGTGTAAGTGGAACAAAAAACCTGATTATCATCCTACCCTCCTAAATTTCACATATTTTCCATTACTTTTATATACAAAACCAAAACAATTGAAATCAGATATGATTAAAAAAGATTAACTCTAGCAAATACAGGGTCAGGACAGAACTTTTTATTTTGCATTCTGGTCACTTACATTTCTATAACTTTCTTAACATAAATGATAGCTAGAGATCTGCTTATGCCTAAAGGAATAATGCCCAAAACATGAAAATATTCCAAAGGCACAGGTTATTATTTTCAAATACTGAAACTATCAGGATGTCTACATTTAAAATGTGGTTCAATAAACCATGATATATCTACAAGGGGTCTCAAACTCACGGTCCACAAGCCACAAACGCCCTCCATACAACATTTTGTGGCCCTGCCTTAGAAGAATCTTTTTTTGTTTTGTTTTGATTTGTTTTAGTTGTTTAGGTCACAGCCTCCAATGTTCAAGGCTTACTACTGACTTTGCACTCAAGGATCACTCCAACTTTGCCTCCTGCGACCCCCAGGTAAATTGAGTTTGAGACTCCTGACAGTGAATTACCACAAAATTGTATAAAAGAACTAATAGATCTGTGACTTCATGCTTAATGTTAATTTTATCAGGTTTAATAATTTCCCTGTCACTATATGAAAATCCAGAAGAGTAGTTTCTAAAACTTGGAAAATGAGTGTTCCTTCTAATTTTTTTCATATCCCTATACTTAGATGGAAAATTAATATGTTCTTCCAAATAACTGTCAATGCATTTAACCTAAGATAAAAAGAATTACTTTTCCTCATTTAGAAGTATTCTTTCACCTTTGCAAAATCATAGTTGTCTGTTGCTTTTTCATTCAACATTTTCAAACACTCACTGATATTTAGCTCTTCAAGATTGAGTAAGATTCAGAGTAAGAAGAGAGAAAGGTAGTCAAATTTTTACTTTACTGGAATTGTTATAACATGAATTTTCCCTAAATAAGGAAAGCATATCAATATAGTTTACTTTTTCCTTCTATTGACTTATGAGATATAATCTAATTGTGTTCTTATAAAATACCTGGATCTACTGAACATTTATTATAAACTACACACTGTGCCTAATGTGTAAACCATATTTTGTCATGAAAAACACTTTTTACAACTTTTATTTTAAACTATTTTATAATAATAGATGTCCCAATACAATTTCTATTTCATACGTATTGCAGAAGAAGCTTATTAGTTTTTCTCATACCCTTTACTCTGAAAAGTCAAACATCAGCACAACTTACCTATCCCTTGAGCTTCAAATTCTAATAGAAGTATTGCAAGAGACTTTTGTTACCTGTGAAATAATAGAATTTTATTTAGAAAATATGAGAGAGAGAGTGGAAAGAGAAAATTAAAGAGAGGAAAAGGAGATATAATGGGGGGGGGGGAGAGTGAACAGGAAAGTTGGAAACAAACTTAGGTCCTGCCACATGCAAAGCATGTATCTCTAACTAGTATTTTCTCCCTGATTCCTCTAGTTCCTTCTGTAAGAAAATAAAAGAACTCCAAATTATAAATTCAGGGATTTGTGTGATAGAATAATTGGTAGAGCACTTGTCTTGCACATTGCTGACCTAGTTCTATCCCTGACATCTTAGATGGTTCCATAGTCCTACCAAGTGATCTCTGAGCCTAGAGCCCTACATAAGTAAGTTCTGAGCACCATCAAATGTGATTCAAAAACAAAAGAAAAAAAGCCAAATTGTGAATAAATTTTATTTTACATACAATTTTTAACAAAGCACAAAAATAAATTTAATAATTCCTACCCAACCCACTGAAGTTTTATTTGTGATTCTGAAAAAAATATTGGGGACAAAGAACAATCTAGAAAGAAAAGCAGAATCATTCCTATTCCTTTGCCTTCATAATAAGCATAAATTTGGATCCGATGCTACAGCACAGCAGTAAGGCTTTTGCCTTGCAGGCAGACAACACAGGATGGACCCCAGTTCCAATCCAGCATCCCTTGTAGTCCCCCCAGTCTGCCAGAAGCGACTTCATAGTGAAAAGCCAGGAATAAGTAACTACTGAGTACTGCAAGGTGTGACCCACAACAAAATAAAACAAAAAAGTATGAATTTATTCATGTAAAATGGATGCCATTTGCTTTACCAAATAAAGAAAAGTAAATAACTATTGGAATAAGTACTTACAATACCCATTATTCTTTCTTTAGCAGACCATTGTCATAAATCATTAAAACTCAATTTATCTGCATATTTCCAATCCCCTCTCCTATCTTTTTTATTTTTATTTATGTATAATTTTATAGTTATTTTATTTTTAATTGAAGCATCATTTTTACAAAGTTATTCATAATATAGTCTCATACATTGTTTCAATATAAATTTCACCACCAAAGTTACTTCCGTCTATCAATATTCCCAAGTTTCCTCATATCCTGGGGCTACAGTTGACTGTACTCAGTTCTTACTCCTTGTTCTGTGCTCAGGGATCAATTCTAGTGGTGCTCAGAGGACCAAACACCAGGCTGGCATCAATCAGAGTTACATGGGTATAAGGAAAGAACTTAAACCTCAGTATTATCTTCCCAAGTCTGTCATTTCACTTTAAGTCTGAGTTATTAAGTACAACAATCTTTAAAATGCAGGAGGGGGATAGATAGTATAGTGCACGGGTGCTCTTTCACTCTGCATGGCCAATCTAGGTCTATTCCGCACCCTCTATGGTCCCCTGAGAAAAGAGCCAGAATTAAACTCTGAGCACCACTTGGTGTTACCAAAAAAATTAAAATTAAAATGCATGAACTAATGCATTCTTAAAATATTAATACGTTGAAAATTGTATTCCTATATTTAATAAAATGCAAATAAAAGTCAAAATAAACAGCAGATACAATTGCATCAAATATTTTTCCAATTAATATAGCCACATTTTAACATCTAAATAATATACCATATAATTTGAAGTACTTAGAACAATAATATTTATTATTATACTTAGCAAAGGGTATTTTTTACATAATGTTACTTCTACAAAAATTTCTTTGCAAACTAATTGCTGTTTTAATGCCCAAAAGGTATAACACACTTGTGAGGAAATGAAACTCATGAAGTTTCCATGGACTGTCTAAGTAAATGTATTTGACTGAAGAAAACTATAAAAATTAAAAACTACATTTTGAAGTCCTTGGAATATTTACTTAAGATCATTTAAAACTAATAAATTCAAAATCTTTTTAATATATATAAAGCAAGTACAAAGAATCATTACATTGCTCAAATATTTAAAATATATTGTTATTAAGAACTAATAAAAATATAATATTGATAAAAGAATATATTCTATGAAAAATCGTCATGCTTATGCCAAGTGCAATATATGAAATTCAAGGGGCAAAAAATCACCAAACAGGCATAAAATGCTTGTTTTAAAAGAGAAATAAATATAATTAACAAAGAAAATAAGCTCATGGTCATACAAGAATTTTTGGCATTTATAAGTTTACTATGTTCATATGAGATCATTATAATTGGTTTGAAACCAGTTTATAAGCCCTAAGGATAAATGATAATATATTTCATTTATAATTAGAAACTATAAGCATAATAACAAATACTATTCTCTCATTTAGAAGCATTAAGTTTCACAATATTGTGAAGTGAATTGTGAGATAAAGTACAGAACTTCAAACTAAATGCTCACTTGGAATACTTCAAATTCCATCTTCTCAAAGGTAACTACCTGCACAGAGAAATATGGTAAGTTATATATTGCAGAATTTCTTTGTTTGTTTGGTTTTGGTTTTCGGTTTTGGGGTCACACCTGGCAGCGCTCAGAGGTTACTCCTGACTCTAGGCTCAGAAATCGCTTCTGGCAGACTCAGGGGACCATATGGGATGCCGGGATTCGAACCATGGACCTTCAACATGCAAGGCAAATACCTTAAATCATTGCTATCTCTCCGGCCCCCCCATATTGCAGAATTTTAGCGATGGTACCTCATTCAAATAAATTATGAAGAAATTATTATAGAGAAACTGAAATTGATCAGTAGCAAAAATGCCTGGCTTGCTTTAGTTTGTTTGTTTTGGGTTATAAGCATTGGTGCTCAGGACTTTTTTCATGGCTCAAGTATCACTCCTCCAGAGTTGAGATGACCATTCTGGGTACCAAGGATCAAATCCAGGTTGACCCTGTATTACCCTTCCCCCAACTTCCTGCCTATCTTACCTGGATAGTGAGATCCTCCCACATTTGGGAGGGGTCTGTGTTGGTAACAGAAAAGGTTGCCTGAGAGGTGGAGGAGAAACCTGAGCAAGGAAGACACGGAAGGTAGAGAGGAGACACTGATTGGGTGCAGAGAGGCTGTTTAGCTTAGAAGTTATGTGAGAAATGCACATGGCGGTTAGGGCCACATAATAAAGCTGGATGTCTCCTAAAGCTTCATGACTGCTGTGGATAATTTCCTCGTATTTACCCAGATACCTACAAACTCACCAGGCCTATGGACTGCAGGCACTGGACCAAGCTGAGAAAGGCCTCACCATCCACTCCATGCATCACTAGGACTTTATAATTACTATTTAATACAGCATATTGGCACCCAGACATGGTCTTGAACTCTCAACCCTAGAAGACCTCAGTGAGGTTGAGATTCCTGGTCTTGTGGTTACTCTTGGCTCTTTTCAGCTGGAGTGAAACTGGAGAGCCCAAAGGATTAGACCACTGGTGCCTCATCTAAACATGGAGGAGACCCCTTCAAGTGGCAGAGGGGGCAGTGAAGTGGGAGAGCTGAAAGCTTGAGGCCTAGGACTGCAACTTTTCTACAAAAGGTCATTTTTCTAAGTACCTTGGCCTGCCAGTTTGCAGAAACTTATAGAGGCCACTGATTGGGAAAAGACCAGAAAGAAAAGGTCTTGCTGATAGCAAACTAGTATCTGGATGCGACTTACAACCCCTCACGTGGATTCCAGCTTTGGAACTAACGGATTTTCAAGACCACCTTGCTTTAAACTCCCAGCAGCAGTGATGGAGAGCTGCCTCCCCACAGACAAGCACCGCTCCCAAGAAGGCAAGTGGAATGGCCTGGGACCACCTGTGGGGTTCAGGGTTCTGAGGGACCCAGATTTCCAAGGCACCAAAGCCACGTGGCAAGCCAGGGAACCCTGGGGAGTTGCCTACAGTTTATCTGTATCTGGACAAGTTGGTGATGGTGATGAGAAAAAGGAAGAAACAGGAGAGAAGACAAGCCAATGAAACCTAACTGAAAAGCTGATTTTTAAAACCTCCTGCATTTGACCTGTTTCAGGTTGTTGTCTTTCTGGTTAAAATGTGGTTTATAGTTTTTCCTAATTAATATTTTCAATTGCATAATAGTTTATGGTGTATGTAGTAGCCTGTTTTCACACTGTATTTCTGCATAAATGTTCTTGTAATTTTGTTTAGGGAAGTTATGGAAAGAAACATGGACATTCTAGTATAAAAGTGCTTGATTAAATAGCATTAAGAGTATTAGACTACAGGTATATTTTGTAGAAAAGTTCTTTTTTGGAAAAGGCTGATATTTTCGTTAAACATTTTAAGCTTTGTTACTTTTGTGAAATATTGTGTTTCCTGCCTTTCCTGGCAGAGGTCAGGATAACAAAAGATTTTAACCTTGTCTCATTTTTTTCTTTTTTATAAACAAATAACCCTAAGAAGTTATCCTTTCCCAACTTCCTGCCTATCTTACCTGGATAGAGACCCTCCCACATCTAAGAGGAATCTGTGGTTGTTAACAAAAGGGATTGCCTGAGAGCAATCCTTCCTGAGCAAGGAAGACACAGCAGATAGAGAGAAGACACAGGTTGGGTGTAGAGAGGCTGTTTAGCTTAGAAGCCATGTGAGACATGCACTTGGCAGTTAGGGCCTTATAATAAAGCTGGATGTCTCCTAAATATTCATGACTGCTGTGGATAATTTCCTTGCCATTACCTGATACCTACAGACCTGCCAGGCCGTAGGGGCTTCAGGAGCCAGGCCAAGCTGAGAATGGCCTCACCATCCACTCAATGCATCACTAGGACTTTATAATTAATATTTAATACAGCATAAGGCTAGGGCCCTACCTGTTGTTCTGTAGCTCTGGCTTTCAAAAAGGACTCCTTTGTAAATCTAAAGCTGAATTCCATTTCTATCAGCTTCCTGCTTTTACAAATGTGACCCCAGAATTTCTGTTATATAGGATTCCTGATAATCAAAAGAAGTATATGAACCCCAATGTACTGAAATTAACTATATATTTGACCACAAACATAACCAAAAAAGGAAGGAGGTATGGAGGCCGAGGGGAGATAGCATGGATATAAGGTGCCTGCCTTGCAGGCAGAAGGAAAGTGGTTCAAATCCCAGTTCCCTGAGCCTGCCAGGAGCAATTTCTGTGCGTAGAGCCAGGAGTAACTTTGAGCACTGCTGAGTGTGACCAAAGAACAAAAAAAAGGGAAGGCGGTATGGAAGGATGGAAGAGGAATAAAAATATAATGTTTTTTAGAAAAGAAAAGCATCTTGGTGGTGCATTATGAGGTGTAAAATTAACATTTTGAATTTTATAGTATTTCAACATCTACTTAAAATGTGATATCATAGTTTACAAGGTAATTCTCCTAAAGCAATGTTTTAACCTAAAAAGCTTATGTATAACATTTCGTTTATTTATTATTAGGCATATTATAAAAACTGTCTAAAGATAACTTTCCTAAAGCAATATTTTAACCTGAAAAGCTTATGCATGGAATGTTACTTATTTAGTACTAAAGATCTTTAAAAATTGTCTAGTGGTAACTTTCCTAAAGCAATGTTCTAACCTGATAAACTTACATATAAAATTTTATTTATTTAGCATTAAGAATCTTTAAAAAATTGTTTCAGTATCATATGTCCATATCAAGAGGAACAAGTTTTTTAAACTTTTCTACATGCTTATTAATGTGATTTTACATTAATAATAAATGAATAGCAGCATGGTCATGCCTTTCTTCAATAGTTAATGTTGCACATGTGTGTAAAATGTTATATGCATGCTTATCATACATGTTACTTTTATTTGTAGTAATTTATTGCTAATAACTTTGTAAATTTATTTATTTTTTTTTTGGTTTTTCAGGCCACACCCGTTTGATGCTCAGGGGTTACTCCTGGCTAAGTGCTCAGACATTGCCCCTGGGTTGAGGGGACGATATGGGATGCCGAGGGATCAAACCACAGTCACAATCTTTCCTTGGCTAGCACTTGCAAGGCAGACACCTTACCTCTAGCACCACTTCACCGGTCCCTCTAATAACTTTTTAATCAACAGTCCCTAAAAGTATCTGTGTTGACAGATATTATAAACTAGTTTATCTTTTAAAGAAAGAAAGCATATCATTCACTTGCTGAGAAAGTAAAACATGCACTTGTCTTGCCTCATGTTCTTTTGCATGTAACTCGTCACCTATCCATACTTTTTCCCCTTCAGAGCCTGCAACAAACCCGGCAGAGGAACCATGTCTATGGCTCAGCCTGCAGTTCTGTCACTACGTAGAATGAACACCATCATACTGAAGATCTCTTTAGGTCTTTTGTGTTATTATAAAACCAACTTAATCAATCCTATGACTTGTTGGGTACAAAGGAATTTCCAGAGTAATCAACCAACATTCAAAATTTCATGTATATTTCAGCCACGTCCTGCCATTTCCTCCCCTGCTGACATTTTTGCTTAAAAGATATTTTACACTTTAATTTTACATTAAACTCTAACTGCAAAAGATGTGCCATCTATATTTTAAATTAATAACCCTTTCATCTTTATGTTTTTTTAATTTGAAGAAATGATTAAGGTGAACGACGTGGTTGGCATTCTGAGGATTCTGTGTTAGAAGCGCCGAATATAGACCTGTGACTGAGTGATTGTCATAATGCTGTCATTAAGTAGGAAGGCTTAGCATTCCCTTCAAAACATAAGTAGCAATATCCACAGGCAGAACAAGAATTTAATTCTCTTCTCAGGGCATAATGCTAAGTTTACCTCACCTTCTAAGTTAAAGAGATAGTTTTCCATTCTCCCTATACCAAGTTTTAAAAGGATTTAGGGAAAGATTAAAGTGATCCCTTATGACAGCAGACAGGGTGAAGTAAATCCCAGTTGCAGTTTACTAGGTCTGTCTCAGGGTCCTTAGTCCCTCAATAGCTGCTCTGTGCTGCCAGGAAGATTTAGAGAAATGCAGATCACAGGCAACATTTTCAAACTTTAGCAAATGGAGAGAAAGAGAGGGAGGGAGAGGGAGAGGGGGAGGAAGAATGAGTGGAGAGACTGAGAAGGAGAGGGAGAGGGAGAACAGAGCCAGATTGGATGATTGAATGCAGTGGATTGAAACTTGGCTAACAGGGAAAAAAATGTTTAGATTGTGTGTGACTATTTCTCAAAGAAGAAATGCAAATGGCCAAAAAACAAATAAAAAAATGCTCCACATCACTAATCATCAGGGAGATGCAAATCAAAACAACAATGAGGTATAATCTCACACCACAGAGACTGGCACATATTACAAAAACAAAAACAAGAACAATCAGTGCTGGAGGGGATGCGGGGAGAAAGGAACTCTCATTCATTGCTGGTGGGAATGCCATCTAGTTCAGCCCTTATAGAAACAATATGGAGATTCCTAAAAAAAATGGAAATTGAGTTCCCTTTTGACCCAACTATACACTCCTACCAATATACCCTAGGAACACAAAAATACAATGCAAAAATCCCTTCCTCACACCTATATTCATCACAGCACTATTTACAATAGCCAAACTCTGGAAACAACCAAGATGCCCTTCAAAATATGAATGACTAAAGAAATTGTGGTGCATATGAACAATACAATATTATGCAGTCATCAGGAGAGATGAAGTCATGAATTTTTCCTATACATGTATGGACATAGAAGCTATTATGCTGAGTGAAATTAATCAGAGGGGAGAGAAAGACAAAGAATAGTCTTACTCATCCATGGGTTTTAAAAAAATCAAAGACATTGACAAGCTCTCGCTGTTTGCAGATGACATGATACTCTACTAAGAAAACCCTAAAGACTCTACCAAAAAGCTTCTAGAAACAATATACTCATATAGCAAGTGGCAGGCTCAAAATTAACACACAAAAATTAATGGCCTTTCTATACATCAATAGTAATAAGGAAGAAATGGACATTAAGAAAACAACCCCATTCACAATAGTGACACACAAACTCAAATATCTTGGAATCAACTTGACTAAAGATGTGAAGGACCTATACAAAGGAAACTATGAAACTCTGCTCCAAGAAATAAGAGAGGACACGTGGAAATGGAAGCACATACCCTGCTCATGGATTGGCTGGATTGACATCATTAAAATGGCAATACCCCAAAGCATTGTATAGATTTAATGTGATCCCTCTAAAGATACCCATGACATTCTTCAAAGAAGTATATCAGGCATTTTTGAAATTCATTTGGAACAATAAACACCCTAGAATAGCTAAAGCAATCATTGGGAAAAAGAATATAGGAAGAATTACTTTCCCCAACTTTAAACTTTACTACAAAGCAATAGTTATCAAAATAGCATGGTATTGGAATAAAGAAAGGCCCTCAGATCAGTGGAATAGGCTTGAATTCTCAGAGAATGTTCCTCAGACATACAATCACCTAATGTTTGATAAAGGAGCAAGAAATCCTAAATGGAGCAAAAGAAAGCCTCTTCAACAAGTGGTGTTGGCACAACTGGCGCTATAGCCACTTGCAAAAACTTGAACTTAGACCCCCAATTAACATCATGTACGAAGGTACAATCCAATTGAATGGAAGGAAGGAAGGAAGGAAGGAAGGAAGGAAGGAAGGAAGGAAGGAAGGAAGGAAGGAAGGAAGGAAGGAAGGAAGGAAGGAAGGAAGGAAGGAAGGAAGAAAAAGAATGAGAGTCTTCATTTGATCTATCCTGTCTGAATGACTCTTGCAAGTCAAAGTTTAGTACCACATTTCTTCTGCTCTACTGACTAAAATTAATATTAGCTTTGAAGTTAATAAAACTAATATATTTTTAGATTTGGACTACCTTCAGGGGTAACTTCTCGCTCTGTACCCACTAATTACTCCTAGAGTTGCCTGAGGGGCCATTGGAATGCTGGTTATCAATCCCTTGGCCACATTCAAGACAAATACCCTACCTCCTATACTATAACTTCAGCCCTCTAAAAACTAAATTTAATTAATCCATAGCTCTATTTAAGTACTAAAATGTCCCCATGCAGTCAGGGTGTAGAAGTGACTATGAGAAACAGGCGATTACTAGTTACAATAAGGTTTACAATTGAGAATTTTAGCAGAACAAAGAGTCTTGAGAGTGTAAGAAAACCTTCCATGATATTCAAGAGAGATGAGAAATTTCAAGCAAGGAGAGACAAAGAAAGGAGTAGAAACTGCAGGAGGGTATGGCAAGAGATCAACCCCAATGAAAATAACAAAGCCCACACAGCAAGTTAGATGAGAAACAAGACTCAGTTGAAGTGAATGAAGGCATAGCCATATCACAAACCAAATGTGAAAAAATCCTGTGCCTGGAATAAGAGCAACAGACATCTCTACACCTGACTTCTCTCAGCTTTCTAGCAGTAGACTATATGGAAACTATATGGAAATCACACCTAGAAATGAAGAGTTGATTACATCTATGGCATTTCTAACTTGAGAAGTTTGTGCCAACTATCAAATAATGTCAGGATTTATGCTCTCGCAGCTCATTCTACCATAATGTTCTTAGATGGATGTGTATGGAGATTGTATGTTTACTAAAATTTCACTGGCAAAGGATTTCTCCTTTCTATATTTTGATTTTATTTATGAAAGACAAATGCTCTATTGTCATAGGACAAACATAGCCAAATTATGTGGGTACCTTTATGACATGAAAGCTTATTTTATTGTTACAAATTATTCTCTATAACCAGGAAATGAAAGCAGGGCAGCACCCCAAATACAGAATCCAGTTTTATTCTCATCTTGTGGTTTTGGTAACTATAAATTGTCTGAGTGCCAGTATTCCTGATGTAAGAGCCAATTCTATCTACCTCAAATTTGCTTTCTTTGGAATAATAGATAATAGTTCTTTGTCATTATATTTTCAATAAATTTCTAATCCCGAGTACATTATGTTATTAGAGTACACACAGTGGCAGGCAATTGGTATAAAATTATTTCTAGTCTATATCCATTAAAATAAATATTCTACATTTTAATAAATCCTTCTATTTCATTCATAATGGAGTGTTCACAGGTTCCATTGATAATATTTCCTCTACTTATAGCTTTCATTTTCTTTTGGCTTACTTTAGAAGTGAAGTCCTGGGCCCAGAGAGATAGCACAGTGGTGTTTGCCTTGCAAGCAGCCGATCCAGGACCATAGTTGGTTGGTTCGAATCCCGGTGTCCCATATGGTCCACCGTGCCTGCCAGGAACTGTTTCTGAGAAGACAGCCAGGTGTAACCCCTGAGTACTGTCGGGTGTGGCCCAAAAACAAACAAACAAAAAACAACAACAAAAAAGAAGTGAAGTCCTGTTTTCTGATTCTAAATATTTCCATGCTTCATTTCCTAATAACACATTAATTTCTCCGTTGCTTCCACTTTCCTAATGATCTTTCTTAAATGCATCATTTCCCAGCAAGTATACTTCTTCATTCTTCCTGGGGCATAAGTCTGAAAATCTATTTGCTTGTACCTTCTGAAATTTTATTTTCCATTTGTTTAAAGTCCATTGTATCCTCCTTAAAAAATTCTCAGCAACAGCTTTCCACTAACACAAGCTAATTTTCAACTGCTCATGCATATCCCATTCCCTCCATCAACTTCTGTTGCTTTCAGCACACATAACTTTTATTTACATGCCTGGCCTCTTCTCATTTATTCCATATGGTCAGATCTCCAATTCTCTTGGTAATAAACCTTAGTAGCATTTCTAAACCTCTCTGATTTATTTATTCATTTTTATTTCAGAAACATTCTGAAATATAGAATTGGGCTGATTAATTAGAATTACATTGTAAAAAAAGTTTAATTCTTCATATAAATTACAATTAAATAAAAATATTTCAGATTCACATTTGCATTTTTTGCAAAGAAAAGGGCATCAAACATGCATGGCTCCTCCTTCCTAACTTGCCCTGAGAATTGTTGTATTCAAGCACCTACATTCTAAATTGTAAGCCAGTCCCAATGATCTATCTCATAGCAAAAGCATTCGTTCATAGCACAGGAGTAACAAATAAAAGCAAGGTGAGAAAAGCAAAATGAGAATGTATCCACATTGTTAGCACACACTTCAACTCAGAATCAAGCCAAATAAGAGAAAATGAGATGTCTTTTTCCCAGAGGCACAGTATTATAAGATCTGACAACATAACTAAAACCTAATGGCTACTCAATTTTCCCCTGTATAACTCCTCTCATCCCAGTGACACTGTGTCAACATCCCTACTTCAAGAAAGCAAACAGAGATGTAAGGTGATTAAAAGAAATTGCTTAATATCATCTTATATGACTACACCAATCTGTAAGAGTTATGGACTGAAGGATATGTCTTTATAATTTACATAATATTTAAGATTTATTCCTCAATGTGACTTTATTTGGAGATAGGGTCTAAAAAGAAGACAATCATAAACAAACCTTAAAGTTTATGAACAAAAAAAATAGAGAGTTGGCTAAAGGAATTAATAATGGTTAAATGACATAGAGCTAGGTCAGGTTAGGTCCTGATCTGATATTAGTATACCAAAGAGAAGAGATACCAATATACTTTAATTTTCCTCTCCTCTCCCACCCTCAATCTATCCTCTACTCTCCTATCTCATCTTCTCTCATTTGACAGTTGCTTATCATGGACTTTTGGCTCTCATAATGGTGAAAATGTATTTCTGTTATTTAAGCCTGTTAAATTAATCTATTATTAATCTGTCATTTACTGACAGCCCTAACAAATTAGCACAAGAATCAAATACAAAATTTTGTGTTCTTATTTTAATCACCTCTTTCCTCAAAATAGTCATCCATTTTACACTTCTTTTTTTGTGTTTTTTTTTGGGGGGGGCCACACCCGGTGACACTCAGGGGTTACTCCTGGCTATGCACTCAGAAAAGCGCTCCTGACTTAGGGGACCATATGGGACACTTGAATCGCGGTCTGTCCTAGGCTAGCGTGTACAAGGCAGATGCCTTACCACTTGTACCACTGCTTTGGCCCCTTCATTGTACACTTTTCTAATAATTTGTTGTTAGAAAATTTAAAATATTTTTCTTACAAGTACATATGTAGAATAGGAAAATATCAAAATAAATCCAAAATTATATAGGACTAATGATTTATCTATGTCCTTAACAGAAGCATCATTGTCTGAAATTATGAATACTCTAGAAAAATATGTACACTGAGAAAGATCCATATCTACAAATAAATCCCAAGTAGGTTCACCTACTGAAGACTCCAATTATGCTTGGAACTCAGAAGTATTTTTTAATTATATTATTTATTGCAAAGACAACAAAAACAAGAATAAACACAATACTGTAAGATTGTTGCCATAGAGTGTGAACCAACAATAATTGAACTTAAAAATGTCTTTGTCAAAAAGAAAGGTAAGCAGTGGGAAGGAGTCTGGGGTTACTGGTAGAGAAATGCAGACACTTGTGCTGAGATTGGAGTTGGAACATTGCCTGAATCTCTGTTGTCAACTACTTTATATGTCATAGTGCCAATAAGACAAGAAAATTAAATTTAAAAAATTTCATGTGGTAAATATGAGCCTTATTAGTATAAGGTGCCAGTTACATCAACATACCTATAAGAACCACTGTGAAAGGACAGAATTCCTATTTCCCATAATGATTAAACAGAATTTCCTTCATAGTCTGAGAAGAAAGCAAGGAAATATAGTAAAATTAAGTTGCCTTAATTAGGTTGTCTTAAAGGTCACTGGGCTCTCTGATCATGGGTAAATCGCTGAATATCTGTGAGGTTTAATTTTCTTACTATAAAGAACGGTAAGAGTAATCATATTTTCCTCCATGGTTTTGGGAAAATTAAATCATACAATATTTATATTTTTATTATTAATAATTTTTAGTTTAAGTACATACTTACAAATTTTTTCATGATTGAGTATTCATTTTAAAGTTCATTATAGATGAATATAATCATATAGTTCTAAACATTTCTCCTATTTTTGAAATTGCCTCATTAAAATGTCTTTAGATATAAGAAATCAATATTGTATGAATAAGTATATTGAAATGTATTGAGAGTTCTATTCAATAAAACTTTGTACTTGAAACTGATATGTGATATGTTTAAGTGGAAAAAAAAACTCAAAAAAAAATTTTTTTTTTTTGGTTTTTGGGTCACACCCGGCATTGCTCAGGGGTTACTCCTGGCTCCATGCTCAGAAATTGCTCCTGGCAGCCACGGGGGACCATATGGGGCACCGGGATTCGAACCGATGACCTTTTGCATGAAAGGCAAATGCCTTACCTCCATGCTATCTCCCGGGCCCCAAAACTTAAAATTTTTCATGATTGAGTTTCAGTCATTCAGTGTACATTGCTCTTCATCAGTACATGTTTCCCACTACCAATGTCCCCAGTTTACCTCCCACCCTTTCATTGCCTGCCTCTTGTCAGATATTTTACTTCTCTCTCTTCTCTTTCTCTCTCCATCTCTCTCCTTTTCTATCTCCCTTTCTATTTATTTCTTTCATTTATTTCCCCCATTTGACATTTGGTTTGCACTACTGTAAATGAAAGGGTACGTAACATGTATCACTTTATCCCCTTTAAGGACCCTATTTGTTGTTATAAATTTTATTGTGACCAAAGTGAAATACAAATCTTTCACAGTAATATTTAAGGTACATAATGATAATGAATCAGGGCCATTCCCACCACCAATGTTGTCCACCCTCCACTCCTGTTCCCAGCATGCATCACATATCTCCCTCATTTGCCCCCTGGACTGCTAGTGTAACTAGTCCCCTCTGTGTATAGCTTGTTGTAGATTAGATATAAATTCTGTTGTCGTTGACTTTGGGTTTGGTGTTTAAATCTGATCATTTTTATTTCCACTCAATGTTCAAATGACTGTTTGGTCCTGGTACCCTCCATTTTCCCCCCTCAATTTATGAGGCAAAACAATATGATTCAAGTTCTGTGATTCTGTTGGAAAAAGAAAAAAATCTGCTAGTAGTCCATCTAGAGGCTATAAATATCAATTTAAAAGAAGAAAGGGAAAAAAGAAGATAACCATAACAAAAAATAGCAAACAAACAAACAAAAAAGAAGCAACTACTAAAAAAACACAACAGCAACAAGAAAACATCAACAAAACACAAAGATAAAAAATAAAAATAAGGGGGGGCCGGGCGGTGGCGCTGGAGGTAAGGTGCCTGCCTTGCCTGCACTAACCTAGGACTGACCACAGTTCGTTCCCCCGGTTCCCCATATGGTCCCCCGTGCCTGCCCTGCCAGGAGTGACTTCTGAGCAAATAGCCAGGAGTAACCCCTGAGCGTCACTGGGTGTGGTCCAAAAGCCAAAAAAAGTGAAAAAAAAAGTAAAATAAGAAAAATTAAAACAAAAAAGGAGGGACAGTTTGGCAAGGTTTTGTGTCTTTTTTTCTGCATAGGCACAGTAAGTATTTGGGAAAATAGAAAGGGGATTCCCTTGGCCTAAGAGATGCATGGTTTCTCCGCCTTTAAAACATACTGTCATGGGAACAACTACAGACTCTGTACACACCCATTATCTAACCCTAAGGTATTTTTATGGTGCCAGGAAACATTGTGCAGGTTTGTGGATGATAAATATGTGCAAGTTGTGTATGATAAAATCAGTCCTCTGTAGCTAGAAATCTGGTATTTGCATAGATCATAGTACAAAGTCTAGGATAGAGTCCTTTTTTATGCTTCTAGAAGTTCTGTTCCATCATGGAACATAATTGTTATAATCACTCTTCTGCAATTAGTGGTTTTGGATTTTGCACAGATCCTAGGACGAAGCCTAGGATAGAGTCTTTCATTATGGTTCCAGAAGTTCTGCTCTGTCACAGTTGTCAAAGTCAGATCTCTGGAATTTGGTTTTTGTACAAATCCTAGAACAAAGCCTAGGCTAGGGTCTTTTTTATTGGTCCCAGGATAAGTTCTGCTCAGTAGCAGTTGTCAAAGTTAGTCTTCTATAATTAATGATCTTGATTTTTGCACAGATCAAACGACAACGTGTCTTCTGATTTTGTCTTACTATTAGGTGATGAGATAGGGCAACCTGCTCTTAGGTCAAGTTGTTTCTGTTTCCTTGTCAGATTGTCATATCAGAACTGGCACAAGTAATTGTCAGAGTGATATTAGGAATTCTCCAGGAGAAGTTTGGTTCCTGGTGCTATTGCAGAGAACTATGTCAGTTCTACATTTGGGATCTGAGACTCGGGGTTGGATGGTTACTGTTTGATCACATGGAGTCTCAGTTGGGTCCACATGACAAATGTTTTAGTGGAAGGTGCCCCTATATTATAAAATATATGGGTTCTTATCCCTAGTAGATAAGAACTTGTTTCTATACATAAAATTTTCCCTTTTTTAGTATGCCTTTGCAAAAGGGAAAGGTGCCATATTATATTGTTGGTGAATTTGGGGGTAAGAATGACAGGTTATACAATCTCTGTGCCCTAGTTTTGACCTGAGCTTTTATCCCAAGAAAGACTTTTTCTTCTAGGTCTTTGTACCAAGCAGAACCAAAACAGGTATCATTTATTTTGTGTCCAGAGTGATCAGTTCCAATTTTCCTTGTCATAAGTGGACACTTCTCTACCCTAATTGCATTGACCTACTATTTGTGCCAAGGTCCTCCAGATTCTCAACCTTATTGTCTCTGAATATTACTACCATACTATTTTTATCTTTCTTATATCCAGTAGATGACTGAGACTATTCTATGTCTATCCCTCTCCCTCTGACTTATTTTACTCAGCATAATTATCTCCATATCAATTCATGTATAAGAAAATTTCATTACTTCAATTTTTCCTAATTACTGCACAGAAAATCAAAATGGAGTAAGGAAAGCCCCTTCAACACGTGATGCTGTGGAAACTGGTCCCTACATCTAAAAAGGTAACTGAGACCTCTCTTTAACACAATGCACAAAGGTCAATTAAATTGGGTTAAAAACCTTAATATCAGATCTAAAACCATAAGGTACATAGAGGAAAATGTAGGCAGATCACTCCATGACAATGAAGCTAAAGACATCTTCTTTTCTTTTCTTTTTTTTTTTTTGGGGGGGGGGTGGGTTTGGGCCATACCCTCTGATGACACTCAGGACACTCAGACACTCCTGGCTCTGCACTCAGAAATCGCTCCTATCAGGTTTGGGATACCATCTGGGATGCTGGGAATCGATTCCAAGTTTGTCCAAGAAACATACTTTGTTTTAGTTCTTTAAATTCCAACCACACAACACCTCATTATATTATAGGGATGCCAGTAGTATCATGGGAAATCTGACGAGGACGTTACATATTAATCTACCCACTTCAGTGAGTCTAATCAGTAGCACAGAAGGCTCACCTTGCACTAACCACAGTCTACTTAAGTCTTAGACACTGACTTAGTAGCATCAAAGAGATATAACAATTATTTCAAATTGATCTAGGTTGATCAAAGATTTGATATTTTCAGCTACCTTTGTGTTGTGTCAAGTAATGGGTAGTAAATTTGTTTGTGCTTGCATTGAGGTAAGATATAGTGGTAGGTGGGAGACTAGTAACACTAGTGAAGGGCTGGTCCTAAATATAAAAATGTTCTAATAAAATTTAGGAAAAAATCCAATTTAAAAAAGAAAGAGATGAATACAGAATGATCTCTGTCACATGTACACTGGTGGTAGGTGCATATTAGACTTATATGCAGGAGAAACATTTTTTTTTTTTTGGTTTTTGGGTCACACCTGGCAGCGCTCAGGGGTTACTCCTGGCTCTACGCTCAGAAATCGCTCCTGGAAGGCTCAGGAGACCATGTGGAATGCCAGAATTCGAACCATTGTCCTTCTGCATTCAAGGCAAATGCCCTACCTCCATTCTATATCTCTGGCCCCAGGAGAAACAATTATTAACAGTATTGCCAACCACAGAATCTCAAACCATTTCATATAAATGTAAATGTAAATTGAAAAATAAATTTATAATATAGTAACAATGGAAAACAATTTTTAAGCAATATATGTTAAATTAGAACATTTAATGGCCCATACAAATAGAACCATGCATAATTCTAAATTCTATAATACAGCATTGTATCTCCAGAACTAGCCAGGGTACATTGCATATTTAATTAATTTAATTTATTAGTTTTGCAATGCCAGCAATTGAATATAGGGTCCCACACAGACTCTTTTACTGAGTTACAGACCAAGTTTCCAGACCAATAAAGCTTTAATGTCACATACTGTAGCATTTAATAAAATAGTTGCCTAACACTTATTGTTATTTTTGTGTCTTGTCCTTATCTGTACCTCCCCCTCTCAATCAACTAGACATGTGGAGCTTGCAGACCATATACCATAAGGTCAGAACAAGACAGTCAAGTTTGAGAAGTTACAGAATTTAAAGAAATGTGTCTTTCAAAACCTTCACATAAAGTGCAGCTAAATCTTTTCATGTTGACAGGTAGAAAATATCATTTTCTTTAAGATTTATACACCTATACAACATTTTGGGGAAATAGTTTACATTCTCTCCCAAAGTATTTTCTGCCTGGAGGAAAGACATCTGGGACATTTATTCTTAAAATGCCAAATACTAGTTAATAAGAAAGCTATGGAAGCAAAGAAAGTAAATGCAAAGGAAAAATGAGTAGTATGACAACATAAAGAAAGGACTAGAGGGAATTGGTTTTACTCATGTAAGCCTATAGAGTGGCTACCATGTAACAAATAAGGTCAAACACTAAAAAATATATCATTTCAAATGTCTATTTCATTCCAGAATACTTTTTAACCATATAATGCTTGTACTTGCTGTGATATAGAAGCTTCAATGCAGCTAATTCTGAGCTGTAAATTGACCTTTACAGAAGTTCATTAAGAATATAAAATGAGGCAAGTGTACAAATATAACAGCAAATAAAGATTGGAGGGCATGTTTATGTTAAAAAAATAAATGTTCTCAGAAGTTTTGTCCACTAAAAGCTTTATCTTCTTTATTTGTTCATCATGTGTCTAATGAAGATGAATACCTATGGCTTGAGTAACACTGACTTAGTTGTAGACTAAGATTTCAAGATTCAGTTCTGTTAAGAATATATCTTGTTTATTTGGCTCATTATGTGAAAATACAAATCAAAAGAGCAGAAAAATCTAAACAAAGAGTACCCCTAACAAGACAGTAGATTTTCCTGATCCTTTGCAGTGAATTCTACTTATACTTTAGATGGGTCCCCTCCAGTTTTCAGATTTAGAGAGATCATAGAAAGAAACCCTAGTGATGGACTAGCATCTTCCACTAAGGTGACCTTGCTGTGACATCAGAGTGACTGATGTTTCTGAGAGAAATAGATGGGTTTCTAGTAACCAACTAAAGGTGTCTGAATCTGTCCCAATCTTTATTACCTCACTGGAGGTGTAAAGCAGCACAATTCTTCCTTGAAGAGGTTGAGCTCACACATTAGTCACTTGACAACCCACCCACAAGTGCCAGACTCACTTCTAAAATATCCTTAACACCTCTCTGTAAAGCTAGCTTTTAATCCATCTCCAACATTTAACATTCAACAGGCTCAATCATTTTAAGAGTTTACCCCAGACATCCTAGAAGCACATCTATGAAACATTCCTTGTGAGTTACACTACTAATCCCAATTTCCATCAGAACTCTAATTTATTTTATTCAGGACTTGTATTCATGTAAATATAACTATCTAAAGGAAGTTATAACGATAGCTATTCTTGAGCTTATTTATTTATTTATTTATTGGTTTTTGGGTCACACCCGGCAGTGCTCAGGGGTTATTCCTGGCTCCATGCTCAGAAATTGCTCCTGGCAGGCACGGGGGACCATATGGGGCACCGGGATTCGAACCGATGACCTTTTGCATGAAAGGTAAACGCCTTACCTCCATGCTATTTCCCGGGCCCCTCTTGAGTTTATTTTTCAGAAAACTAAATACTGATATTTTTCTTCTTATATTTAGATTTGGTAACAACTAGAGTTATTAATAAAATTGCATCAGAAAATAATGTCAAGAAAATATCATAAACAAAATAACTAAGGCTTCTGTATAGAGACACTGAAGCAAAGAGAACACGTATGAGATAGATATGACTTAAAATCTGGAGTCCTTGTCAAAGAATGTGGCCAGTTTAGAATGATTTCTAGAAAGATCTAGAGAAGTAAGGAATCAATTCATAGAATGATGACAAGTCACAAAGTGGAAATTTAGTTATAGAAAAATAAAATGAAAAAAAAAGAAAAACAAAATTCTTGGCCAGAGAGATACTATAGGAGTTTATGAGTTGGCCTTACACAGAGCCAACACTTATTATCTCCCCAATAGTGCATTTGGTTTTTAAGCACAGCCAGAAGTAATCTCTGAGCATAGAACCAAGAGTAAACCCTGAGCACAGCCCAATGTAGCTTAAATAAAAACAAAAGAGGAAGGAAGGAAGGAAGGAAGGAAGGAAGGAAGGAAGGAAG
>PVKC010009680.1:14230-26617 GCA_004027635.1 Crocidura indochinensis | reverse complement strand
TTAAAACGGACCAGAAAGATGGCACAGAGGTACAGGTTCCTGATTGCATGCAGATCATCATAGTTCAACTCTGGAACCACCAGGAGTGATCCCTGAGTTCAGAGTCAGGAGTAAACCCTGTGTCCCTTAGATGTGGACTCTTAAAGAAAAATAAACTAAAATTATTTAAAAATCTCTATGTGCATTTGATAGCCAAAGACCAACTTCATATTCAAGAAATGGATTATATGGTTAGTAATGATTACAAATAAATGTGTGTCTACCAATAGGAAGAGCAAATTCCCTTTATTTTATTACTTAAAACAAATAAAAATAATATCAAATATCTATCTGAAAAGAAGAAAAGTCAATGTCACTCTTCAATAATTTTGGGGGGGCCACATCCGGTAATGCTCAGGGGTTACTCCTGGTGATGCGCTCAGAAGTCGCTCCTGGCTTGGGGGACCATATGTAACGCTGGGGGATAGAACTGCGGTCCGTCTTAGGCTAGCGCTGGCAAGGCAGACACCTTACCTCTAGTGCCACCACGTCGGCCCCACTCTTCTATAATTTTACATGTTTTATTATTCTATAGTTAAGATTTGGGTACATCTACAGATAAGGTAAACATTTTAGAAAATACTCAAAACTTCGTGTCAAAGTATTCACATGCTTGGATTTCCTTTTTAATTTGGCAAGGTCAAAGGGTTTATAGAAGTGCTGTAATGTCAGTGTGATTTGCTTAATAAAGATGAAACCTGTCATTATCCTGGGATGTGCTATGCTGTGGGCGTGTGATGGAATAAAGTCGCTTTGCACTGTAAGCAGAGTTAGCAGTGGTGTTGTTTTGTTCACCATCTTCATTATAAGCCTTGCAAGGCCTATTCATCTAATGACAAAGTCAGTACTTAGGATAAATTCTATACTAAATCTTGGGAATCCAGTTTACCTTGCCTGATCTTAAGCAATCTTATAGGTTTGGCTATCAACACTGAGTTTATCCTCTTTTGCTGATATTCAATTCAGGATTGAGTATGTTCCTGATCATATTCCTGATCTCTAAGAAACTTATAAAAAAAGTACTAAAATTCTGTTGTAACTCAAAGTAACTCTGGGAAATCTATGTTCTTGTGATAAAATCAAATTATGACAGTTGAAGAAAAGATATATGGCAAAAGAGGAAATATTTTTTACTGAAAATATTTCATATTGCAAGAAGTCCAACATCTTAACTAGAAATATCACATAGATACCTGTTCATTCAAATATCTCTTCCACTTATGAATCACATAGAAGATTCAAACTTTATTGCCACAATACAGCAGCTACACAAGAGAATTATAACAAAGCTAGGAGAAAAAAGGTTCTTATTGTTTTAAATTACTAATTTCTGGGATGTCTTTTATACAATAGAAGACTGAAATATATCAATGGGGTGGCATATTAAAATATTTCTTTCTTCACTTGAATAAATGTAATGCTGAAATCTACAATATATTCATTCAACTACATAAAATACAAGACTTAAATTAATTGGTTAATATTTTCCTTAGAGCTTGAATAAATTAAGTCTCACTAGTACCATTTTGACACTTGATTAACATTCAAGCATTGTTTATTAATCCTGACATGCATAGCAACCTTAGTCTGCAACATGAAATTTTTTGTTGTTTTTAATTAGAGAAACTGTTTAATCATGCTATCAAATAATAGGATACTAGACTTATTTATTGGGAAAATATCATTTTGGTTATATATCAAGAGTTACACTGCCCTGTGGCAATATAACCTTTTCTTCCAAAATGTACTTTATTGCTTTTGCATACTGTAAAAGGTGAATTATCTCAAAATTTTTCATCATGAGGAAAATTTTCACGCATATATGCAATTTTCTTCTTCAGTAATCTCAAGTAAGATCATGTACTGAGAAACTGAAATAAGAATTTTCACTGATAACTGCTCATTTTCAAGAATCCTTTTTGCCACATGAATAGACATTTCCACAAAGAAAAAAATACAGATGATCAAAAGACACATGAAAAAATGCTCCACAGCACTAATCCTGAAGTGTTAGTTGACACCCAGCTATTACCCAAAACAAAAATGCTCTCCAATCTTCCTCTTTCCTTTACTCCTATCCCTTTGATAAGTAAAGATCCACCTGTCTCTCACTTGACCTTCTCCCTCCTGGTGAATCTGTACTAATTTAATAAATAAAGGTCAGTTTGGTTTGGCACGCGGGGAGTCCAGGAGGCAAGAAGCAAACTGATTCCATAATTCTTTCCTGACTGTCTTGGTTTATTAATTCTTTGTGGCTACCAGCCTCAAACCCATTCACCTGGGATTGGAAATATGTTATGTGGGGTGATTTCCACTTCATGGGGTGATTTTAAAATCAGGGAAATGCCAATCAAAATAACAATGAGATATCATTTCACACCACAGAGACTGGCACACATCACAAAGAACAAAAAAAATCAATGCTGAAACAGATGCAGGGAAAAAGATACTCTCATTTACTATTAATGAGAGTAAGACTGGTCCAGGCTTTTTAGAAAGCAATATAGATAGATAGTCCCCCCCCCAAAAAAAAACTAGCAATTGAACTTCCATATGACCCAGCAATACTACTTCGAAGGATATAACTTAGGAACCCCAAAACACCGTGCAGAAAAGTCCCCTGTATTTCTAAGTTCATTGCAGTACTATTTACAATTGCCAGAATCTGGAAAACAATCCAAATGTCCCCAAGAATAGGCGAGTGACTAAAAAAACTGTGGTTTATTTATACCATAGAATATTATGCAGATGTTAGGAAATAAAATCATGAAGTTTGCTTATATTTGAATGGATAAATGGATATGGAGATTATTATGCTGAGTGAAATTAGTCAGAGAGAGGGGTATAGACATAGAATAACCTTACTCTTTTGTGGAATATAAGGGGGAAAAGATAGTATAGTAATAATATTCAGAAACAAAAATGAGTTACAGAAACCAGTTCATGGTAGGAACCTTGCCATAAATGGTGAAATGGTTAAGTCAGGGAAGAGTAGAGACCAACATGACAATGATATTTCAAACTGATCACTGTTGAAAAAGCAGGATGCTAAAAGTGGATAAAGTGACATGCATTTTACATACTCTTCATTGACAATAATGTAAACCACAATGTCAAAAAGGGTTCTAAATGAGACAGAGAAATAATAGTATCATCCAAGAGGCTGACAGGGCAGAAGGGGGAAGAGTGTGGAAGGGAAACTGAGAACATTGGTGGTAGGAAATAAGCTCTGGTGAAGGAAGAGGAGGTGTACATTATATAACTGAAACTCAATCATGAGCAATTTTGTAACCATGATACTTAAATTAAAAATTAACAAATCAGAGGCCTGGCGGTGGCACTGCCTTTCCTGCGCTAACCTAGGACGAACCGCGTTTCATTCCCATGGTTCCTCAAATGGTCCCCCGTGCCTGCCAGGAGCGAATTCTGAGCAAATAGCCAGGAGTAACCCCTGAGTGTCACCGGGTGTGGCCCAAGAACCAAAAAAAAAAAAAATTAACAAATTAACACTTAACTAAATATAATCAACAAAAGATCCACTTCAAATACAAAAGTACATTTGTTTAAATTCAGAAAATGGAAAAAGATTCTAAAAAATCCTCTTTGCTCACTTTTTTCTTATGGATATGTCCCTTCCTCATTTCTCTGCTTCAAAATGTAAATGTTGCTACATAAATGCCACACATCAATGTTATTTATTATGTATTTGAATTTTAGCCTATGTTCATAATATAACTTATTTTTAAATTTTTACTTTCAACTCGGCACATATCTTTTATGAATTATACAACTTGAAAATGCATATCAAATTTATAATTAATTGAATTACAAAAATTCCTCAAATATTTATATTAGTGTAGAGTGAGAACACTGTGATAAGAGCATTATTTTACTACTGACATTTGATTAAGAGAGAGCAGAACTCTACTGTCACTGAGTCACTGAGCAGAATTGATGCTACTATATATTTTATCAGGTAGGAGTAAAAGTAATTTGCTTTTCTCCTTAGCATCCATTTCATTATTGTAATATTCTTCTATATCCCTGGAACTAAGATATCAGAAGAATCTCCAAATAACAATTAGTTAAGGCTTTTCTGACACACCTCTGTTCTTACCTGATATATTTTTAGCTAACTGCCCACCCATGTTATTTCTATGAACTTGATCCCCTCAGAAAAATATGAGATTCTTTCAAAATGAAGGTGATGGTGGTTTGGTTTTTTTTTTACTATTTTAATTCAATTCTGTTCATTCAATTTCAAAACACAAGAAAACAGAAGCTCAGAGAAATTCAGTCTTGCTCCCAAAACACAAAACTAATGAGCAATATGTGCTTTATTCTAAACTTCATCTTATAAAATAAAATTAGCAATAATGAATACCATACTCCCCTATACTGGTATGAAATCCAAAAGCATGATAGTGTCTGAACAACTGAAGCCTCTTCAAATACACAGTTGACTTCAAATATAAAATTGACTAAAGACAATTTTAATTGGGGGGAACTGTTCTAATTTTAATTTTGACTAAAGGCAATTATAATTGGGATTCTGCAACCATGAGAATGTTGTATATTACAGTAATATGGCATGATATTGAAGCCTTGGGGGGAAATACTCTCAATATGAGGGTTTTAAAAGTGTTCTGCAATGAATATGTTTTATAGTTAAATTATAGATTGAATAGCAATTGAGATTAGAGAATAGCCAAATGTTTTGGATGACATCCTATTTTTCAGAACGTTGACAATCTCAAAGCATCATAAAAAAGGATTTGATTTTTGTGAAAACAGACTTTTTCCTATAGTTTTAAGATTCACATATCTATTTCCAAATTAATTCTCTATAGGCATGAACATTTTGTCTTAAATTTTAATTATATTGACTCATATTTTACCTTTAAACTCTACTTATTTATTAAGTTTTATGTAAAATTGATACATTAAAATAATTTTCCTAGAACTTGTATACTTATGTACTCTTTAAAGCTGCAAAACATAAAAACTATATAGACAGGATATTTGAGAATTTTTTGTTATGTTTTGGAGCAGTTCTCAGGGCTCCTGGATTCTACAAGGATCAGAAAACCATATGTGAGGCCAGGAATGAAAAAAAATCAGCTGCATGAGTGTGCATCCCAGTGTATTATGGTTCTGAACCCAAGGCACTATGATTTACAAGTTATTCACAGATAATCTAACATATGAAAAGTTCAATCACGAATCCCATCATAGTAATAACTTCCCTGTCAAACCTAATATTTTAGTACAAGAAATTACATTTATTTTTTTAATAAAATTATATTTAGAAAACAGTTGTTTGTAGGAAATTAAATCATTTGGACTTCATGAAGCATTTTTTGATGCATGCAAGAATTTTTCATTACAATTGAAGGAGGTTTTATTTTAAAATCCATCTCATTATTTGGCAGTGGGTCTAAATGATGATTTGGATTCAGTAGAAAGAAGCTTTGCAAGTAGGTAATGAGGTATGCAGAGAATTGACATAGCTAAGATATGGTGAGTAGACATGAGCATCATTGCTTTCATTCTTTACTCACAGGAGCACATCTGGTAGTCTTGGCAGAATAAAATGAAAAGTTCGTAATACCATATTGTTACAGCATTACTATTTTATATCCTGGTCAACTAACATCAACATTTTAAACTAAAACTTTAAACTAATTAGTATGCTCCCAAGAATATCCAGCATCCTCCAAAAAATGATATTTTACTATTCCAGTACAGTACAATCTCCTGTTACCAGCACTCATAGCTTTAGCTCTATATAATAACTATATTATTATTGAAAAAAAACAATTTAAACGTATGACTGCTTACTGTTTTTTCACTACTAATTATTAGTTGTCTCTTCTTCCACAAATACTCTTTGTTTAAATAAAAGAATAAAAATAAACAACAGATTATGCTCATTTTATCTTAAATGCTTTGATTTTACTTGCAGCCTAGTATTTTAAATTGGTGTATATAAGGGCAAATAGAAGTTTTAATTCAGGATCCATCAAAGAAACCATTGGCTATTAATTTTTTCTTCCCCTTCATTTATTTAACTCATAATTTTTTCATTAAATGCCAAATGGACTTGCTTTTTTTTCTAGAGAATGATGAAAGAACATTTTTTGTTCTGTAGCTTAAGAAAGTTTAGGGCAATATTTTTAGTAATAATCAGAAAGCTTGGACCATATCCCAAACAATGGAAATGTTTAAGAAGCTTTGCTTCCAATAAGATCTATGGCTCACTTGTGTATCTAACAGGCAAGGTCCTGCATTAAATTTGCATCCAAAGGAATTCTGCCAAAAACTTGGATTTGAGACTCATAAATTGAGTGGAGCTAACCTACTTAGACTGAAATTCTATATCGTAGGGCTGAGAGTTTTGAATAGGCTAATCCAGCAATGTACTTTTCATAAATACCAGTGGCTTCACCTCAATTTATATATCTTCAAGGGACTTTGAAGTAGTGTCATGTTGCATACAAATGGTACTAAATTGTAGAGCCTAAAATATAAAATATTTTGTCGAAAGTGACTTAGCTGATATAATTAAGAGAAATTGGAAATTGTGTTAGATATTTCATGTGTTATAGAAATATGGAATTATCATTCCATCACCAAAGAGCTTACGATTAAAATATATGAAATATGTAATATGAAGAGATTTCTAAGAGGCAACAGACATTTTGATTAATAATAAACATAAATTATATTTTGAAATAGAATCAGTATAATGATTAAAGGGTAGGGGAAATTATCTCTCACAATTATGGCAAGAATGGTATTTAAGTGTAATACTTTATTATGATAGTTGTTAAAAAATATTACCTCTAGTTTACTTCAAGAAAAACAAATCAGAACATTGGTGTAATGAAGTCTATTAATATATTGGGAAAAATATGCCTACAGGAGTGGAACTCTGTGAGAATAAGGACTATAATATACCAGTGTCTATGCCAAATACTTCTGTTATAAGGTTGCCTTCGTCACAAGTAGACACTGACTTAAATCTCTTAATTCTATAATATATAGTAGTGTAATCTCTAGAAATTGTCCTCTTTGAGCCTATATTCCTTTTTATCTGTATGCAATGTAGATATAAAAACCTTTGGAGTTCTATAAGGAATCCTTGGATAAAATATCAAAGACAACTTATATTAGTGTCTGGTGTTCATTATATGGATTTAGGTATCCATTATTTTCCTAATGTTTTATTTACTTCTGTAGTGGAAGAGGCTTCCAGAGAAATAAAAATTGTTGTGTAATGTTCAGGTCAATATATCTTTATTAAATTATACCAATCTGTAAATACTATTGTTATTCATATCAACGCATATAGAGAAATCTACAAATTAAACTTTAGTCACCTCCACCCACATTCTACAAATTTCATAGATCCTCCCCTTTCATGTGGTATATTTTTGTTATGAAAATGTTGTCGTGTTATTTTCTAATTACCTAGATCTTGGAACATCCTATTTGTCTTTTTGGTATTCAAGCATATTTTACAGAAGTTATTCTCACTAAGAAAATGAAAGCAGTTTCACTGACTTTTTTGCCAAATGCTTTAGTAATCTTACTATAAAAGAGTTGAACTCTATTTTCTAGCATGAGGACTACAGTGAGGGGTCATGTTGCAGCTCACGGTCTGCAAGATGGCTCTGAATTTTCTACCTCAAACGTGCCATTTTATACAAAGATCACTGAAGGTCATCTAGATTTTGTATCAGTTTCATGGTTCTTCATAAAATACTCATTGATACAAACCATGTTAGAGAAAGCTTTATAAAAAACACTATATATAATATGAATTTTAAAGTAGCAGACTTAAAGAAATAAAATTATTTTAAAAATTGGTTTATGATGAGTACTAGGATCTCTTTTGGTAATAGATCTGTATTTTTAAAGGTTTTTATTATGCCAATATGATTTACCAAATTGTTCAAAAATAGTTGCTTCCACTAATGTCTCCAGTTTTCTACTCAAACATGTATGTTCCCTTAGCAGACACATTCAAATAAACAAATTTACTTCATTTTGCTTGTTAGGCAGAAAAATAAATGGAATTATGAAAATATTTCAATAAAAGTCAACTTGTTTTTACTATTTATTTCTGGCAATGTGTAAATAATGTAATTGTCTGAGGATTTACCGGGAAAGTTGGATTTAATTAAGCCTTCTGTTATTATTTTCTCATATCGAATTTGGTGATCTTCTAGACAGCTTTCCCATAAAATCTGCTGTTGTCTGATTGGGCTATCAATACTATGAAATTTATAGGTGTCTTGGAACCAATTTGTTGTTTTATCAACTTGATAAGTTTCAGTTGTATAGTTGGGCCATTTCTATAGCAGAGGGTGTTGGGTGTGGTTTCAGTATATTATGCATTGATGCAGGAAGGGAACCCTACATGCCCCAATTCTGAGAAGTCCTGGGATTTTTCAGCTTAGTCTAGTAAATCTGGGGAGGTTCAGTGACATCATATTCTTTTGGACATTCATTGTGGAAATGGAATAAATTAGCTCATGAAGGCAAGTTGTTTCCTATGTGTAAATTCTATGTTCCACTGTACTGATTATATATTAATGAACTGAAGCAAACTGTATCATATAGTCAAAGAATTAGGTTCAAGTCCTGCATCTATTGATCATTTGCATTTTTTAAAAGAAGCTTATATTTCAAATTTGGTTTATCATACATAAAATCAAGAGAATAGTTTCTTTATAATCCCTTAATTATATTCCCATTACTGAGAAAATAATTGAATTCTTAGCACACAAAAGACAATAATACCCAAAGTGCCAGTGCCACTTTCTCTTAAACAAGTTGAACTGAAGATGACAGACAGATTATAGTCAGGAAATTTCATTGAATGAGTTTTCACTGATCAAGAAACAATATGATTACACAGACTAAACTATACACCATCTCTATCCTCTGACTTGGGATGCTATAACATTATCTCATAGCTTGGGTTTTCTTTAAACAGCATGAATTTATTCTTCTGGGTATGAAAGCTAGGAGACCCAATATCAGTGTGCTGTAAAATAGATTCCTGGTGAGGATTCTTTCTGTGACTTGTTTCTAAATATAATCACTCACCAAAGGTCTTATTCCCAAATATTATCACATTAAATTAGCATATATATTAAGGAAAATGCAAGCACAAAGTTTATCACAATATACTGTAAGCAAATTTGCTCAGAACTTTTTGTCTAAAAGCTATTTTATTATTTTAATAGTTCCTATAAGCCACAATAAAGTAAGAAGTACAATACAGGACCATATTCATTTCCTGGAATATTTTAGCCTGAAGGTTTTATAATAAAAAGGGGCATCTATGGGGTCAGAGAGCAACACCAAAAGAGAAAGAGGGGGAAAATGAAAAGTTTCTTTCTATTAAGTAACAACATAGATTTTAATAAGAGTTGCAAACAAAAACTTACACTTAGAATCCTTTCAAAAATATACCCTGCAGGGGGATGGGGAGGAAAAAAATACCCTGCAGAATTTCTTTTATCCATTAAATGAATCATCAGCATCTTTTGTTCATTTTATTTAATTAGTATATTTGGATGTGTGGCTATATGGAGAAACTTTTTAGAAATTATATTATATTTAATATATTCAATATGGTGGATTCCAGAAATGGTTACCTTTATGTTTTTACTATTTCTGATATATCTGATTTATTTTCATGTCAAGATTATTTCTACTTGGAACAAAAGCTTTGAGATGTAAAAGTACCTGCATCAGGGCAGAACAAAATTTAGTAAAAAGATATATTTAAACTCAGACTCTACCATCTTTAACCCTGGGACTGGGTACAGTGCATTGAATTGTTTATACTTTGATTAACTTATCTGTATAATGAGGTTATAAATACTTACCTTAAGGCACTGTGAGAATTTCTTAGAGTCAATGAATATGAAACAACTAGCAAACTCTAAAGTTGCACTGAGTTATTAAATGCAAATAACTCTGACATTGCTGACACTTGAAACTCTTTCCAGTCTCTTATATAGAGGTAGTATACAGGGAAATTCTTCTAGCAGAGCAGGATTTTATTGGACTTGGCAACATGAGGAGAATGTAGGAAAGATTAAGAAGGTGGGTAAAAACAAGAAGAAAGCAGAAAACGCCATTAAAGAAACACATTTCACTTGTTTAAAATAATGTGATTTGCTCTCATATGAAAACTTGAAAGAAACAATTTAGTTAACTGGAATAATCTACAGCTTTGGAGGCAAGACGTTCATAAAATGGATTAAACGTGAGAACATCTACATAGGTAGAAAAGAAGAAAGAAGACAGAAACTTGATTTAGCTGAAGCTGAGAAAGTTCTAAATATCATAAAATTTGGAAGAATAGTTTCCTCCTCCTAAACTATATTGACCCTCTTGCTTTAATAACAAAATATATCGATGTAAATCATGGTGACCATAAACTCAATGCAAACCTAGTTTATTGCTACATGTTCTGGAAATTTTTGAAAAAAAGTGGATCCACTTTTTGTTATCCTCTCTCTAGAATGAGGTAACATGATGAATTTTGCTTCTATTAAGATTCATACAAAGCTTAATCCAAAGTTAACTTTGACTGATCTGAAACATTTATTGTTTAAGTCATATCAATATAAAATTTAATTTTTAATTTATTGATTTGATTAGTAATTATTAAAGGGCTTCTATATGCTGGAATACAATTATTAAATCCACATTATTTCATGATAAAAGTTGTACATGTAACATTTACTCAAATATTTTTAATAATGTTCTGTTTATTAGGAGAAAATTTAAGCTAATAATTAGATTTTTTATATGTAACTCAGTACTACAAAGTTCTTGATAGCCTAAATATTTTAAAAGCTTAACTATAAAATTTATTTAGAAATATATGTGAAATCTTGTAAATAATTTATAAACTATATGATTTAAAGTATAATTAAAGCTTTTAAAACTGTGAATAGTATTTATAAACAAATGTGATGGAAAAGATTTTGTCACCTGGAACACACGAAAAATTAAAAACAATATTAATAATGTCAATTACATAGTAAAGATTATCTGAGGTAGGCTTGAAGCTATGTGCACAGACACTGACTATATGAAAAAATTTCCTTTTCACTAATGGTAGTAACAAATAGAAGGATATTATGGAGCAGTGATGTATGCAAAAGGCTATGTTGTGAGGTGACTAATTTAATTTAATAGGTGGAAAGTTACCAAGAGTTTAGAAAGAGACTTGACTATGGACTTGGCAAAGTATATATCACTTATTTAAGAACTTAAAGCAATATTGTCATATTATAAAGAAATATTCACATAGGCTTAAAGGGTAAACTTTATTGAATAAAATTTATGCTTTGAAGTTGACTAATCTATTTTATTTTTAAGATTACTCATGAGATATATGGCTACCAGAAGATGATGAAAATTTTTCTGTGGAATGTTACAATTATCATACATATGGATCAATTTAGAACAAATACACAAGAAGCAATCAATACAAATTACCTTAAAAAGTTTGAATATGGATTTCAAGTAAAAGTAACTTTTGTCTTTCAGCCAAATGTAGTGGCCTTAAATGTATTTAAAAAAGTTCGCAAAAGGTTGCATTATGTTTTTAATTTTGATGCACTTTGCAAGCACATTTAATTCCTTAGGATAGACAATATGCAAATTAAATTAAAGAACTAGAAACAACGCATCAAATATTGAGATTTATCTCTAAGTACTATGTTAGTAAAAAATAAAAAAAAATTTTCTTACAGTATTAGGTCCTAGCATTGTGCTATTTGGTTTGACTTAGTTGAGTATCCTTGAGAATAATCACCGGGTCTTCAGAGCACAATTTGGAAGACACCATTTAATTTATTTCTTCTATAAAAATTTTTATATAATATAAATATTCTAATATAATGTTTTAATATAATATGTAAAATATATAACTGTATTTATCATATTATTCAAATGAACCTGTATTGCTTTATAATAAAAATTTTTCTTTTTTTTTTGTTTAGCAAGATATTTTTCTTTTTCCTTTTTTTTTGGGGGGGCCACACCCAGTGACTCTCAGAGGTTATTCCTAGCTTTGCTCTCAGAAATCACTCCTGACTTGGAAAACCATATGGGACCAGGGGGACGAACCATGGTCTGTGCTGGGTCAGCTGCATGCAATAAAAATGCTCTACCACTCTACCACTGTGCCATTGCTCAGGCCCCAATGAAGCAAGAGAGTTGTTTTTTTTGTTTTTTTTTTTTTTTTTTTGGTTTTTGGGTCACACCCAGTGACGCTCAGGGGTTATTCGCTCAGAAGTCGCTCCTGGCAGG
>PVKC010009680.1:0-14130 GCA_004027635.1 Crocidura indochinensis | reverse complement strand
CAGAAAGATGTGAGGGGAGAGAAAGAGAGAATATATATATATATATATATATATATATATATATATCTTACAGCATAATTCTTACCATGGCATTATTAATGCATCCTATATTTAAGCAAGACCAGCACAATTTTTTGTTTGACATAATTATTACAGCTCATATTTTTGCAAAAAATATAATAAGTTGGCATAAAACCATTCCTGATTATGTGTTCATTTAATTTATGGTATCTTAATAAGGATTGACTGATATACAATAATTTGTATGTATATAAATATACCATCTTGTTGTTGTTGTTGTTTTGGTATCATGCCTCATGATGTTCAGGGCTTACTCCTGGTTTTCTGATCAAGATCACTCTTGGTGGTGTTTGGAGGACCATATTTAGTGCCAGGGAATACCAGAGTATTGACCATATGCAAGGAAAAAGCCTTATTCCCTTACTATTTCTCTAGCCAAACATAAACAATTTCATATTTGGAGATAAGCTTGAAACCATCACAGTCATGAACAGTAGTCATAAATCTACCTATTATCTTTAATAGTTTCCTCTTATTCTTGAAAGTTTTATTTTCTAATTTGAAAATATAAAAAAATTACCATCAGCCATTTTAATTCACTGCACTTTAAGTGCATTTTAAACTCATAAGAGTTCAAAGAAAAGGGGCCCGGGAGATAGCATGGAGGCAAGGCGTTTGCCTTTCATGCAAAAGGTCATCAGTTCGAATCCCGGTGCCCCATATGGTCCCCCTGTGCCTGCCAGGAGCAATTTCTGAGCATGGAGCCAGGAGTAACCCCTGAGCACTGCCGGGTGTGACCCAAAAACCAAAAAAAAAGATAAATAAATAAAAATAAAATAAAATAAAAAATAAAAAAAGAAAGAGTTCAAAGAAAGACTTATTTACTTTAAATCAATGATGAATATTTTATAAAACAAAAATTGATTTAAATAATCTCTTTCTTATTATACTATTATAGTTGAAAGCCACTGCAAATACACAAGCCTTTGAAATGATGTTTCAGTCGTTTCATGCCCACTCCCTTAGAACATAAATCCTACTCTCAAGTTATTTTGCATAAACACAACTAGAAACTATGTGCCAGATTTTGTTATAGCTTCAAAGATAGCACTGTGTGCATAATAAAAATTCAAGGACACCAGAGAGAATTTTTCCACTAGTTATATAAATGTTTTAAGAGACATTATAGAGTTGCATTCAGTAATAGACTTTATATTCACTTTTCTTATAAATAAATGTACATAAAATGAAATTTAACTATTTTATGGGAAAAGTTAAACCAGTACTTGATATCATGTTAATAAGCAAAATCTAATCCTCACTGATTTTAACTACATCCTATGCTTTATTTCCTAGTCTTATTTAATCTTGCTGACATGTTCCCTGTAAAAAAGAATTATCGAAGTTAAGAATATTTTTCCAGATGTTTTTCTCCTTGGTCTGATTATAGAAAAGAGAGTAGTTCTGGCTCAATTCTTAAGAATGTTTCCAGGAGCCTAAATTTATTCCTAAAGGCGTGGTTCAATTCCTTCTTGTTTTGTCACTTCTTACCTGGTGAGGATTTAATCCCCAAATCATGATATTACAAACCTGGAGCACCTGTGCTATATTCCTTATTGAATCAGTAAATCTCTAAGGTTTAACTCAAACCAGTATCTGAAACTTGATTTGAGTAATGTTGTACACTGTACAAAAATGTGGGAAGTTTATATCTTTCAAAAACATTCCAATTCCAATATATTATTGATATATGAATTACATTGTTATTAAAAGACCATTCAAAATGGTTTTTATTTCTTTTTTTAAATGTTTTTTATTTCTAATGTGATATAAGTATTAGGGTTCTCCAGAGAGAGAGCATGTATGTATTTCTATACTAGTGTGAATACACGTGTGTACACAAACATATATACAGATATATGCTTATATCTATGCATAGATCGGTTTCTGTAGCTCAAGTTCTATATATATATATATTTTTTTAAAGCACTGACTCATGTATTATGGGAGCTTAGAAATTTCACAACGTGTTATTTAGAAGTTGGGTACCCAAGAAAGCCAGTGATATAGCTAAAAGTACTGGGAACCAAAGAACTTATTGAATAGATTCTAGAATCAGACCAGCGCCTGTGAAGCAGGACTCTGAGATCACTCACTCAAACAAAAACTAAAAACTCAACTTTCCTTGCCTTTGTTCTACTCCAGTCTTTGACACATTGAAAGATTTTATTGCACCCATCAATTTAAAATGATAATTCCTGTAATATGGTAACAAGTAAGCCTAGAAACAACAGTTAATCTAATGTCTGGGCTTCCCAAGACCCAGCCACTTTAACACATTAAAGTTAGCCATCTTTTACCTGAAAATAACCCAAATTTTTCTCTAAAATATAGGACTGATACACAAATTTTGTTTGTTTGTTTTTTAATGCTTTCTCTTTGAAATTTTAAAATCCATCAGAAATCCTTCCCAGTTTAGTATACTATAGTCTTATTATTACTCTCCTGTCAAATAGAGGTTTTCCTATCTAAATCATGCAATGTTGTGCTCCATCTGCCTGGGTTGCTATTCCCTAACTATATGTATGGCTAACTCCCTCATTTCTTTTCCATCGCTGATCAAAAACTAGCATCCCAAAGAAGACAGTATTAACCTTCATCTTTTAAGTTGCAAATTAATTTTATCCTGTTTATCTTTATCTATTTCCTTCTCTGTACTATATACAGTCTTCTAAGATGTTTAGCTTATTGTTTCCCATCTCTTTGTACTAGAATATCACTCATCATAGTGGTATTTTTGTCTCTTTGGTTCCATAGTAAATGCAAGTTTCTGGATCAGTGCTTTTTATAAATAAACTATGCCCAATGATTAACTGAGAGGATTAATTGAATAAATGGATTCAAGAACTTATTTTAGAGCAGAAAAATGTGGACATTATATTCAAACAAAAAATGCTTCTGTATTATTGTGAAGTGTGTTAAATTGAATATTATTATTTTGCCCTACCCGAACATGATTTCAACAGTAGCCACCAATACAAAATTATTGGAATGTGTTAATGAAATGTTTGAAATGTCATATTGATATCAACTATTATATCAGGGAAGCATGATAAATCAAGTATTTGAATTCTGGCTTAAAACCCATCTTTATCTTAGATTAGGTATTTGATATAGCAGAATAACTGAAATTCTCATCATTTATAAAACAAGTTTTAATAATAGTCTCTATCTTAAGCACTTAGTATTAAGTATATGGTAAACTCTTGGTCGACGAAAGCTACAATATTATATTTCCATAGATTATATATTTATTATCATAATTTCTACCTACTTCTTTTGCTTGCTTTTGTTTTGGGCCCACCAGGCTACGCTCAGTTTTTACTCCTGACTGTGCATGCAGGTATCACTCCTGGCAGGCTCAGAGAACTATACAGAATTCTTGGAATAGTTCCTGGGTTGATCATGTTCAGGCAAGTACCAATTATACTATCACCATGCCCTACTATTTTAAAACTTAAAATAGCTTTTTTTGTTTGTTTGTTTGTTTTTGGGTCGCATCAGACAGCGCTTAGGGGTTACTCCTGGCTCCATGCTCAGAAATCTCTTGGGGAACCATATGAGACTAAATTCGAACCAATGACCTTCTGCATGAAAGGCAAATGCCTTACCTCCATAATATTTCTCCGGCCCCTAAAACTTAAAATAGTTTTAAAGATTAATATGAGGGGCTGGAACAGTGGAGCAGCGGTATGGCATTTGTCTTGCACGTGGTTGACCTAGGACAGACAGTGTCCATCCCTGAGTCCCATATGGTCCCCCAAGCCAGGAACAATTTCTGAGTTCAGAGCCAGGAGTAACTCTTAGAGTCACCAGGTGTGGCTCAAAAAACAAAAACAACAACAACAAAGATTAACATGAATAGAAATAATTGTTAAAAATTATTTTTATTATTATTATTATTTTTTTTTTGGTTTTTGGGTGACACCCAGCAGTGCTCAGGGGTTACTCCTGGCTCCATGCTCAGAAATTGCTCCTGGCAGGCACGGGGGACCATATGGGGCACCGCGATTCGAACCGATGACCTTTTGCATGAAAGGCAAATGCCTTACCTCCATGCTATCTCAGCAAGAGTAACATAAAATTAGTGTTATTACAGATTCATCAAGAGCAATGGAAAAAATGAGAAAATAAGTAAGGAAGAAAAGAAGTTCATGCATAAGCCCAAACCCTTTCTAAAATAGTTGATTTTCAGAAAATCACAAAGTTAAAAATACGTTCCAAAATGATATAATGCAAATATTTTTTAACATCACAAAAATAATTTATATACATTTTTATAAATTGACTGTGATGATGTAATGACATGTCCTCATTACAAAAGCATTATTGAAGAAATGGCTGCAAATCAGAAATAAATAACCATAGAAAATACTAGCTAAGTATTATTAGCCTATTGATATCAGCTATATAGTGCCACCAAGACCCCATTTCAAAACTACGACTATGAATGACTAGACGTACTTCTACACTATATTACTATATTACCTTTCTGATACTTCTGGCATTGGTTCATATAAAAAGAGCCACTTCTCTCCAGGTAACAATATTGCCAAATGATCCACATTCAATAACTGAAGGGTCATCCTCTTTCTATATATCAGTTCTTGGCATCCCACGGTAAGTATGTCTATCTTTTTTCCCCTCTGCCTGGATCTGTTTTCTTTTTTTTCTGTTCACTGTTTGTCACATATATATTCACACACACATACACATGTCACATGCACACATCAGAGTAAACTTCCTGCATGTCAACTCCATCTCCAAATTTCTGGGCAGCTGAAACAAATTAATTAGTAATTAATAATGAAATATTAAATTAAAATATTTAGACAAATAGGTCTATGCAAAACATCTAGCTCTTTAACAAAATATCTCGTACTTTTTAAAGTAAGTAGTTCTCAAGTTGTATTCACTTACTTATTTTTATTTTGAAAACTAGACTGAAATATCAGGAAATAGAAATAAAAATATATTGCCAATTAACCTTGTTTTAGAAAAATATAGTATCTAACAATCCTAGCCAGGATTATGCTATTTGATTAAAGAACTATCAATCTTACTCTGCAAGAGTTCTTTTTTTTTTTTTTTTTTTTGGTTTTTGGGCCACACCCAGTGACGCTCAGGGGTTACTCCTGGCTCTGCGCTCAGAAGTCGCCCCTGGCTGGCCTGGGGGACCATATGGGGCACGGGGGATCGAACCGTGGTCCGTCCAAGGCTAGCGCGGTAAGGCAGGCACCTTACCTTCAGCACCACCGCCCGGCCCCAAGAGTTCTATTCATTGACAATGCAGCACATTAGCCAAAAAAATAATCACAACTGGAATCTATAACTGATATTTTTCTTAAAAAGGTATTTTGTCATTTATTTTAATGGATCATTAACTGTCCAACTTTAACTGTACAGATTAGAAAATAAAGCATATGGAAATTACCTTAAATATAACTATAGATAGGATGAAAATATCATTAACAGAATATCTTAGTATTTGTGAAAATCACAATTGCTGAATTTAAAGATATCTGATGGATATTTAGAGAAATTCCCTTTGATTTAAAATAAATTAGGTTTCTAAGGAAGGAAATTATTTAAAGATTATATATTTTTCCGCATTTTTTAAATTTTAATCAAAGTGGATTACATATTCTTCACAGTAATATTTTAGGTACATAGTAAAATTGAATTGGGGCATTCCCACCGCCATTGTTGTCCTCAATCCACCCCTGTACCCAGTATACATACCATATCCCCCTTTTTTATCCTCCAGGCTGCTATTATAAGTGGTCTTCTCTGAGTCTAGTATGTTTTAAATTAGGCATTGATTCTGTTATCATTGGCTTTGAATTGGTATTTAATTTGATCATTTTTCTATTTCTACTTAATATTTATATGACTGTTTGGTCTTGGTACCCTCCATTATTTCCCCCCTCCATGTGTAGGGTGGAACAAGATGGTTCAAGTTGTGTGGTTCTGCTTGAAGGAAAGAGAAAAAATAATAATAAAATAAAATGGGGCAAAAACCAAACAAGCAAAAAATGGGAGGAGTCCTTCTAGAGGCTATATCTATCAATTTAAGAGCAGAAAGAGAAAAGGAAGAAAAACTTGACAGCAATATAAATAAATAAAATAAAAAATAAAAAAAATCAAACAAAAAACTGGAAAAGCACCAGAGCAATATAGACAGCAACCATACAATAAAGCACACACACAAAAAAAATACAACAAACAAAAACAACAAAACTAAAAAAAATATTGATTTGTGCTTCTCTTTTTTTTTCTTGCATAGGCACAGTAAATATTGGGGAGATTAGAAAGAGAATTCCAAAAAGATTATATTTTGACTGTTTATTTTCTCACATTACATTTACTGCAAGAATAAAATATATTGAATAAACTATATTAAAATATAGTGGAGCTGTTTTTTCATTCTGGAGAAACACATCTTCTCTCTCTTTCTCTTTCTTTTGCTTTCCTCCTTGTTCTCTCTCACTTTCTCTTCTCTTAGTAAACTTTAAATAAAACTATATTTACTAAAACATAAGGTCAGAATAAATTAAATATGGGAAGAAAACTTTGAATTATATTCAACAATATACCAGAAAATATTTTTGTTTGGTTTGTTTTTAGCTTAAGTTTTGGCTTAGCTCAGGGCTTCCTCATTACTTCATGTCAGGTATCATTTTTGGAAGAGCTGATAAAATCATAGTGTATGCTATGAATCAAGTCCAAATTGGTCTTGATCAAAGCAAGCATTCTAACTGTTGTAGTATCCCTAGGACTTAGAATATTAGAAAAATTTACCAATTAAGACTCTTAAAATTGATTATAATTTATTGTTCTATTGTCAAATTGTATTATTTATTAGATTGAAATTGACAGTAATAAACCTTAGATTAAAAGCAGGTATTATTTTTTAATTTGAAATATTTTTGTAATGCATTTAATCTTGAATGATCTTTTTATTTTATTTATTTTTTTTGTCCCCAATTTCCAATTATTATTTTTTTTTGGTTTTTGGGTCACACCCAGCAGTGCTCAGGGGTTACTCCTGGCTCCATGCTCAGAAATTGCTTCTGGCAGGCACGGGGGACCATATGGGACACCAGGATTCGAACTGATGACCTTTTACATGAAAGGCAAATGCCTTACCTCCATGCTATCTCCCAGGCCCAATTTTGAATGATCTTTAAGGATAAGGTCAGATCCCAATAATAATATTCAAGCCAATGAGAAAGCATTTAAATCTTAACCTAAATAGTTTTGTGAACTTTATATTAAACCTTCATTACCATCAAAAATTGGCAATGAGGAAAAATTTCATTGTGGCTCTACACATAAATAATTAAAAGTTAACATATTTTTCTGACTTTGCAGAAATAACTTCAAATTGTATTTGAGGCTCTTATTTCACTGATGAACAATGCAGAAATAACTTCAAATTGTATTTGAAGTTCTTATTTCACTGGTGAACAATCGTCTCAAGACGATGACATTTAAGATGAAGCTAAATTATCAAGATAAAGATATATCTGAAACAAATGAGCTGAACAAAAATGGTTTTGGACTTTGGAATATAAGAGGACTGTGATTCTATTTCTGGTGTCACTACTTAACTTCAATAAAGTTATTTCAAATTTCTTGTTATAATTTTTCTATTTGGAAAACAAAATCAAGGTACAAAAAGGGTACATTTTAGCATAGTGAGATACTTAAAAGAAAGATGTCAGATATTATAGCTATTAGATAAAGGTTGTAGATAAATATTATAGCTTCTAGATAAAGGTTTCTCTTTTTTGGGGGGGGGCACACACAGTGACACTCGGGGGTTACTCCTGGCTATGCGCTCAGAAGTCGCCCCTGGCCTGGAGGATCATATGGGACTCGGAGGATCGAACCGCGGTCCTTCCAAGGCTAGCGCAGTAAGGCGGGCACCTTACCTCCAGTGCCACCGCCCGGCCCCAAGGTTTCTCAATATATGGTAACTGTTATATATAGAAAAGGAAGTGGAAGAAGTTCATGCTATTTTGGTAAGCTGGCATCTATTTGGTCAGACACAGAATCCATGCTAGTCCCTCATGTGAGGCTCTATCTATTACAGTAAAAATTATTTCCAGTACAGTGAGATCTTTAAAGTAGCAGTGATTAGACACCCCTGCAACCCTGGCTAGTACCAATAAATTGAATGTACTCTTGCTACTTGTGTCCAGCTAGAACATGCCTATGGAATTCTCTTCCTGTAACGTTGACTAATGGCAAAGCAAGTTCAATTTGTCTATCTACTGTAGAGAAAATACCTGTCATGCTGCAACTTGTTGGACAGCCTTAGAAAATTTGAAGGGACAGCTTCAGAGTCTGGAGGCAATGCCCTCTAGGGCACACTGACTGCCACCTATCTTCTTTCAAAGCCAGATGGCAAATTCCTGATCATCCTTCATACAGAATTTAAATGCTACATTTTCTGACCTCTGTGTCAGAGACAGTTGTGTGATGACTATATTAATGTCCTTATATAATATCATTCATAGTTCTTTTTTGTTGTTGCTGTTCAGTCATACCTGGCAGTGCTCAGGTGCTACTTGTGGCTCTACGTCCAGAAATTGCTCCTGACAGGTTCAGGACCATATGGGATGCTGGGATTTGAACCACCGTCGTTCTGCATGCAAAGCAAAAGCCCTAACTCCATGCTAGCTCTCTGACCCTTCATAGTTCTAATATGTGACAATTTTTATATATTTTAAGTACTACATAAATATAAGCCTCTACATTGGTTTCCAACTTCTCTTTACACCAAATCTTTTAAAGATTAAGTTTTTAAGATCTTGGGGCCGGGCGCTGGAGGTAAGGTGCCTGCCTTGCCTGCGCTAGCCTAGGAAGACTGTGGTTCGTTCCCCCGGTTTCCCATATGGTCCCCCAAGCCAGGAGCGACTTCTGAGCGCATAGCCAGGAGTATCCCCTGAGCATCAGAGGGTGTGGCCCAAAAACCAAAAAAAAAAAAAATTTTAAGATCTTAATTTTTCTTATGAGTTAAAATTCTCTCTAGTTAACCTTTGTTCTCACTTTCTCTGTCTCTTTCTCTCTCACACACCTTAGGAAGATCACATACATCTGAGTAATTTCTTTTGAGGGTTTTATGAATTCAGTGTTAGAAATGCCCATTCAAGTTTCATATGTTGCCTTTACAAAAACCAGAGACACATTGCAGAAATTAAATAAATGAAGGAATAAATCAGTGAGCAAATAAAAGCCTGTCAAAAAAAGAATAATGTTTTTTTTACCTAAAAACACATGTAAATGTCTCAGAGAAAACTAGTTATTAGAGGATTTCTGAAGTACTTTTGATCAACTAGACTCAATGACCTAATGCTATTTAGGTGCTCTTTCTAATGCTGCTATAGTGAAGACCATGAATAGAGAGAAAAAATTGTTACACTCAGTTTCTGAAATATAAGCTCCATCAATTTTTCACAGGGGTACAGGTTAAATGAGGAAAGATTATTTTCCCTTTTGGACCTCTGTTTCTATTACAGACCATTCAAAGGTAAATGAAGATTAATGTGTTTTGCCATTTTAAGAAAATGGTGAAACTTCATCTACCAGGCTCTCCCCTTACAGATGTGTGCCATCTGTTGTTGCATGGGATTAAGTCTGTGGACTCTATTTTGAAGGAGGTTAGAACCCAGAAAAAGAGAACATAAGGATTTCACTAAAAAGGTTGTGGTTTTGTGGAGTGTGAGAACATTTTGATTGGTTTTATAATAAGTCTCTGAGCAGAAGTCATTCTTTCTCAAGCGCAACAGGAGAGGCTTTTAAATACTGAGAATTATGCCTGGTCTTCTGGGTGTAAACAACTCAAGGAAAATGGGGACTTTCAACCTAGAAGTTTCAACTGTGTCATTTGTTGGCTTTGCTTTGAGATACAAATTCTTTCACAACACAGTTGTTTGAATAAGCATTAATTTACTTAAGGCAATAAAAGAAAATAATAATAAGATGTAAGAAATAGAATACAGAAGCAGAGAAAGAGAGAATACTGAATTGTATTCATTTACTGATGAACCCTGCGTTCTCCTGGGGCAATTGGCAAGTAAGCTCTCTGCAGCTTTTAGAGGAAAGATGCCTAGAGGAGGACTTGCCCCACAGCCCTCTGGTGATCAGCTAGAGGTCTCTAGTGGAAATCTAGAGCAATCACAGCTTTCATCTAGCAAGGTTGACTGGGAAGCCCTAAAGGACTGAGAATGGATAGCAGCCACCCTTTTTCCTTTAAATAAATATGTGGGTTGGCTCAAAATTTGAAAGATTCTTGGGTATTAGGATGGAATTGTATTTTGAAGAACAAAACAATAACCAGCCCTTCTTCCTTTTGGGGGGCTGTTGAAACTATAGTGAGGGAAATTAAAATTTTGAGCTCAGAGCACATTATAGATGTGAGACATTCTGCAATAAGATTTGCAAGACTATGTAAATTACTCCAAATTTGTCAAAAGCAGGAAGCTTAAAAACATGCTCCATGGCAGCACTGTAAGCATAGGAAATCTTCCTTTTTGCAAGATGTTTAGGCATTTAAACTGTACTTAAAAGGGATCCCAGTCCTCTAATGTCTTTTTTTCTTCCTTCTTTCTTTTAAACAAATAGGAAATAGGAAATGGCTATGTGATTTTCCCCCCAATAGGTCAAAGCAAGAAACTCATGAGAGAGTTTTATTAGTTTTCAAGACTGACAATTTAATTCTAAGGAAAAAGGCAATTTTAATACATAGTTAATGGTCACCTTAAAATCTACCCTGGCTATTTGAAAAGAAATTCTACTCCAATGAATAATTTAAGAATATTTCTGAGAATGTGATTTACAACAGTACAATAACAGTAAGTCAGAAACTTTTGCCTCACAGGGTGCTGGTAAGGATTCAGTGAAAGAAGCTTGGGGTAATTTGGAAAAATAAATAGGTTGTTTGATCTTGCCAGTTTCTACTGCTCTCACCAAATCCAAAACCTGTTCTTGGCAGTTGCTTTTAACAGCAGAAGTGCTGTGGGTGTCGGAAAGTGCAGAAATTGATTTCTGTGATCATCATTGGCAAGAGTAAAGTGTAGCACAAAGAGGACTACAAAATTAGCATATGCTAAGACTTAAATTGGGTAAGTTAAACAATCTCCTGAATTAAAGAAGAAAAAAGCATTAGTAGTGAAATAGATCAATAAATATCTCCAGCACTGTATCTAGGAATCAAATATTCAGATTTTCTTCAGCCTCCCCTTTAGGCACCTCAACAACATTGTAAAAGTCATACTTTGTGCTACCAAAAAGTCTTGTAATTGTCTTAAATATGGACATATTCCTTGCTTGGAATTGCTTTGCTATATATTTATTTTTCTATAAATATTCTGTTTAAGTGCAGATCTGTCAGCTATGTATGCCTCTATGTTTAAGATGACTAATACAGCATAATTTTCAACAAGTATTTTAATTGCATTATAATAATATGTGAATGTAGCACAATGAGTTCTTTCTTAAAATGGTACTATTTCTATAATGGATGGACCCCAAATACATTTGAATAAACTGTATATAAGATTGATGTTGCTTTTACACTGGAAAAAAAACAAAGATAAAAGTGAAAGAAAAGATGAGCTATTGTCAAAATACTTAATGGGAAATAAAGAAAATTAGAAGTTATAGAAATTAACTGACTCATTTTTTCCTCCAAACAAGAGAGAAGAAGAGATTAATACAAAAATTTTGCATGAGGAAAAGTGACAAACTCTAAGATATAAAGACAACTTTTTCATCAGTGTGACCTAAACAAAAAACAAAATTAAGCTTTATTTATAAAAGTGAAGATAGTGGTTTAAATTATCAAAATATATTCTGCAATGGGAGAAGGCATTTGAGGTAGAAGAATGAATTCCTGGTTTAGGGATTAGAGAGGAAATGGAATTTCTAGTTTTAAACAAAGAAAATCAGAGAGATAAATATGTAAAGGGAAGAACTGTTCCGAGTATTAGTTCAATACCAGATTTATCCCAGATCCACCCCAAAAAGTTTTGGGAATCTGTGTTCATATTGAGGAGAACACAGATGGTTGTTGCAAGAATTCCAATCTCGGAGAACATTAATTTGAATTCCAAAATGTATAACAAACTGTTAAAACATGCACATAATTGCAAGTATTTCCTAGTTCTTTTTCTCTAGAGGGAACATTTCCATAGCTCATAGCAGGTTAGGACTTGTACTCAGAACCCTGCACAGATTTACACTGCCCAGAAAGTAGACTCAGCCTCACCAAAACCTACACAGACTACATAGGAGTTGCCTTCTATTTTCCTGCTTCTTCTCCACTGGTCTTTCTTCATACTCTGTCTAGTCCAGATTCACCAACCTCCTTGCTATTTGCATATTTTAATAACATATCTTTATCTGGATACTCATTTGTCTGATCACACATTTCTTACACCTCTCTGCCTTGGCAATCTTATTGAAAACTTTATATCCTCACTTACCAAGTGCCATTGATATCCTAACTTACTTTAAAACATAAAAAAATGTATTCATTTAGTTTGAATAATGTCTTACTCCCTTTTTGGAGTTCAAGTCACATTAGGGTGAATAAAGCACTTGTCATCTTTTCTTCCTATAGTTCAGAGAGACACTTATGGAGAGTGAGTTATATCTCTGTGTATCCTAAATTTATATCACAGAGAAAGCACCTTTCCTAGGTTCTGAGACTAACTGGGTGTGCACCCCAAACAAATAATAATACATATTTAGGAGAACAATAAGGAAATAATATATATTTTATGTACTGGTAAGTTGCCTCTACAGAAGAGAGGACAAGTTAGATAGAACTTGAGAGGGAACATTCTTTGTAGAAATTTCCCTTGGGAGATTTGTTTCTTTAACATAGATGCAAGTTCTTTTAAAGAGATCTTGATTATTGAATAACTGGATTTATTTTTATAGTTCCTATATGGACTCAAATAAAGCAAAACATAAAAAGATGGTAATTCCAACAACAAAGTGGCTTTGGTGAACAAATGAGAAAAAGCTGATCCGAGAATTTATCTAAGGAGGAAGACTTCCATTCATGTCTCCAAACGAAAGACTCACTTCTCTCTATCTGAACTCTGGAGGACTTCCTTCCCAACCTGGAAGTGGAACAACTTCATTTTCCATGGCAGATGAAAGACATATTGGGTTCTATTTGCTGATTGAGACATGTATAGACATCCTCTTTATATTCTCTTAGGCTTTAATTGGGTTTTTATATATTAATACTCACACTGTCCACATCTGTTTCTTAGAAATGACCAGTAAAGGGAGTGATAGGACATGTCTGCAGCAAGCAGGTAACTCTTGGAGAAATAGGTTCACTAAGACTATTGCAGGTACAGATTTCTCCAAGGAAGGATAAAGTAATGTCACAGTAAAAAAAAAAAAAAAAAAGCCCAGTAAAACATATCTAAGCTGGAACCAGAAAGAATACCCTAGTCTAGGGTTTGTCCTACGATCTGCACAACAACCATGATCTCTAATCCCAGAGACTTGACTGAGACAATTGCAACCGAACGGGTCTTCAATAAACATAACAAAAGTTGATATCCTAACCTCCACCTGAGGATCAATGCAAGACCCAAGACCACCAACCGCAAAAGACAGATCAAAAAGACACTGATGAAACAGAACTTTTGAAATCACGAACAAAGACTTCATCGTAAGTTCTACTCCTAGAACCCTGTAGAGACTGAGACCTCCAGATACAAAGGTCTGATATCATTATCCAGATCAGAGCAGAAGTCTCCCATACAACACAAAAACATCAAGGAGAGAGCAAATGAACTTGAAAGGAGTCTATAGATAATCCCATGATGATATATCCCAAGGGGGAAGAAACCCTGTATCTCTCAGGCCAAGGAGATTCCCTTTTCGAATAACCCCAATTTTTTAATGTGCTTATGCAGAAGGAGAAAAAAGGGGGGGAGGACGGAGAGATAGCGTGGAGGTAAGCCATTTGCCCTTCATGCAGAAGGTTATCCGTTGGAATACCAATGTTCCACT
>PVKC010009679.1:0-26527 GCA_004027635.1 Crocidura indochinensis | reverse complement strand
GATGTCAGAGCCTTGTTAGTGTCTTCCCTGGTAGAGGATTGCTTCCAGATGTTGCTGTAAAAAACCTTGGATGTTTCATAGATAGCTTGCCTGGTTCCAGGATGAATGGAGGATGCCCATTCTTCTGAGGCCTATGCCAGGCCATTATATCAATGCTAAGGGTATAAGGTCCCATTGCACTAGGATCGGTGTGTTCCTACCTTCCTACCTCTATTAGATAAGAACTGATCTGTATGTATACTATTTTCCCATTTTAGTGTGTCTGTGCAAACAAAGATCAATGACATATAGCATTGTCGGTGTATATGGAGGCCATAGGAATGAGAACAATCCCAATAACATAGTTTACTCATAAGCAATAAACTGAGGGACACTACCACCAACAGTTCTTATTAAACAGTTCATAAAGAAAAGACAAGATAAAAGTGGAAAAGATGTCATGATAGAAGAAGATATGGAGAGTTATAGCTATTAAAGAAAATACTCATAAAATATTGATAAGACGTATGTGTCCATTTTATGTCCTTTGAAATAGTTTTGAGATTGTTAGATCCAAGTTGGTCTATGATTAGAATCATATGGTACTGAAGTGAATAAGTGTAAATGTGGGGTTTGGGACATGTAGACTGGGATGAAATTGCCAGTGACAGCCTGAGTACACTTGAACAGCTATCTGCCACCCCCCCTTAAGCTTCGACAAGTGTAAAAAGGACTCTGACAAATACTTTGCCTTCAATGTTTAAGGAGTAACCTAAGTCTTATGTCTTTAGATTATATTATGTGCTGCTAAAAAATAGTATGTACTACAATCTGGAGATTTGGGGGACAAAGTAATTGTACATGGGCTGTTTTGTTTTTCTTGTTCATTGCTGAAAGTTCAAGACTGAGATATCATCAATGGGACTACTGAGAATTCTGTTTATGCGTGATTGTCCTTCCACTGTAACTTTACCCTTTCCTCTTTCTTTGCATCTCTGTTCTCATAATAAAAAAAATCTAAAAAGAATGTTTTTTTAAACATATTGGATATTGATTTAATATTGAAGTGTCTTGATTTAATTTTTAATAAAATTGATTTTATTGAGTTTAACGCTAAATACAAAAAAAATGACTGTAGTAGAATGCCTGTCTCGAATACAGGCAGGGGATAGGAAGGGGAATGGGAAGGGGGCCATGGGAGGGGGGTAATGTTACTCTGGTGAAGGGAGATATTCTGTCTGTGACTGTAACCCAACTATAATCATGTTTGTAATAATGGTGCTTAAATATAAATAAATAAATAAATTCATTAATTAATTAAATAAAAGAGGGCTGGAAAGATAGCATGGAGATAGGGCGTCTGCTTTGCATGCAGATGAACGGTAGTTCGAATCCCAGCATCCCATATGGTTTTCCGAGCCTGCCAAGAGCTATTTCTGAGCATAGAGCAAGGTGTAACCCCTGAGCACTACCAGGTGTAACCCCCCAAACATAAAACAAATAAAAGAAATAAAAGAAGACATAAGAAAATGGAAATATACACACTGCTTTTGGATTAGTAAGACTAATCATTAAAATGGCAATACTTCCCAAAGAATTGTACAGATTCACTCTATCCTTATAATAGCGATTTTGGGAACCATAGTGAAAGTACAGTAAGTACGGAATTTGCTTTTCAAGTGTTTGATTCGGGTTCTATCCCTGGCGTCTCATGTGGTGCCCCTAACATTCGAGGAGTAATTTCTGAGCAGGACCCAAAGTAACCCTGAGCTTTGCTGGGTGTGGAAAAGCCAAAACAAAAAAAAAAAAGAATACCCATGACATTTTTCAAACAAGTGAATCAAATGCTCCTAAAATTCATATGGTACATTAAGCGTCAATAAATAGCTAAATCTTTGGAGAAAAGAGATTGGTAGAAATTACTTTCTTGAACTTTAAACAGTACTATAAAAAGTAGTCATTAAAATAGTATGGTACTGTAATAAAAACAGATCTGCAGATCAAATGCATAGACTTGAATAGTCTGTGATAGATTTGCAAGTATATGACCATTTAATCTTTGATAAAAGGTTAAAAACTTTATTATTATTATTATTATTATTATTATTATTATTATTATTATTATTTGGTTTGGGGGCCAAGCCTGATGATGCTCAGGTGTTACTGCTGGCTATGCACTCAGAAATCTCTCCTGGTTTGGAGGACAATATGGGATGCCAGGGATTGAATTAAGGTCAGTCCTGGGTCAGCCATGGGCAAGACAAAAGCTCTACTGCTACACTACTTCTCCAGCCCCTAAGAGGGCAAAACTTTAAAACAACTTTCATTCATGTTTAGTGTGAATGCCAACTAGTCTAACCATTTTAGAAAACAATATGTTATTCTTCAAAAAAAAAAAGAAAAACCCTATAAATTGAACTATATGATCCAGAAATGCTACTGATAAGGATATACCATAAAAACACAAAAACACTATAAAAATAGCTCTTAAGTCCTATATTCACCAAGAACTATTTACAATAGCCAGCATTTGGAAACTACCCAAGTGCCAGAAAACAGGTGAGTGGATAGTGAAACTGTGACACATCTACTTTTGAAATACTATGCATCTATTAAGAAAAATGAAGTCATAAAATTTACTTTTAAATGGATTATATTGAGTGCATTATGCTGAAAAAATGAGGCGAAGGAAAGAGACATAGAATAGTCTCATTTATCTGTGATATATAACAAATATGTATAATATGGTAGTAATATCCAGAGACAATAGAAATGATTCTGAATTTAATTCTTTCAGAGATATCAAATATGTGAAATAATGTGTATTAGTCATTTTGTAGCTAGTGTACTTAACATATGTCTTTCAAGATTATATGCTTATATATGTAAGAAAGTACTACAAAATATGATTCCTTTTATAATATGATTTCACTATATTTATATGTCACACTTTTTATCTGTTTATTTAGCAACTCCCATAATTTAATTATTGTGAGTAATCTTCAATAACTCTTGGAATGTCATTATCTCTTCAAGATGCGAATTTTACTTGGGGGTGCCCAAGTGTTGTTGATTAATTCCAGTAGTCTTTAGAGGCTGTTGGGATCCTTCATTACCAGGAATAATCCAGGTTACACCAAAAAGTGTTCAAAGACCTCCAGGACTATACCTGGCAGTACTCAGGCATGGATCATGTGGTGTTTGGTCTCAATGGGCTTGCCATTTGCAATTGTTTGATTTTCATTATATATATATATATATATATATATATATATATATATATATATATATATATCCAGTGAGGGAGAAAGAAATCATAGTTCTATTTTTGCTCTCTTTTGCTGTCTTGTTTTTGATTAGGTATCATTGTTTTAGGAGTGTAATATTTATATATGTATTTTAAGGTTACAGCATTGCTACATGGCTAAAATTTCAGAATAATGGCTATAAGAGCATTTCTATAAGCATTCTTTTGTGTATTCTAAAACTTTTTCCATTTGCATTTTCTATTCTCTTCCTGTTACCTTATATGCCACAAATGCATATAATCATACAGTGTTAGACTTTATACTATTGATTTATGTCTCTGAATCTGATATCCTCTTGCTCATCAATATTACAGCAAAATATAATTCCATATTTTTCTCTGACTAGTATTCTGTAGATACATACTCCAACATCTTTATCCACTCATCTGCCATTGTTCATGTGTCATTTTCACCAGTTGATTATTGTAAATGTCATGTAATGTTTCTTGGTGTTCACATATCTTTACAAACAAGTTTATATGTATTCTTGGTACAGGTAAATTTAAGAGTAGACTTGTTGAATTATCATCAAGGACCATTTATTATTTTTGAAAATTATCTAAATGGTTTTTTATAGAAACATAACTAATTTGAATTCCTATCAATCATGTATTGGGCTTTTCTCCATATGTTACCCAACTTACTATTTACAGATTTTGAATATAGGCCAATCTCACCTTTGTGAGGTGATTTCTAATTGCTATTTTAATTTTAATTTTCCTAATTATCAACATTAATGCATTTATTCAGACACTTTAAAGATCTGTATAATTTTCTCTCAAGTTTTTATGGGGTTGCTGCATTTCTGTTGAATTTTTATTCTTTGTATATCTGAACAACATTCTTAAATATTTGTCTGATTTTACTAAGACATTATATTGTTAGAAAGAGAGTTCAATTCATTGCCATGGATAATTTATTAATTAGTGAGAATATACAATATTAATCTTTATTCTCACACTCAACTTGATGTAATCACATTTAAATTATTTTTTGTTTTCGCATTCTTTTCTTTGTAAATGATGAATTGTTGATAATATTACTAAAGCCCATACACTGGAGTGTTTTGTTTCTGTTTTTCTCAATTATATTAATGGATTTGGGTCAAACACCTAAATTTTCATCCATTTTGAATACTTTAAAATTATTTTTTATTTTGGGCCACACCCAGTGATGCTCAGGGGTTACTCCTGGTTATGCACTCAGAAATCACTTGTGCGATTTCTTGGGGTGCAGTGCTTTGTGTAGATGGCTATTGTAACAATGTTAATTCTCCTAACCCAGGAATAAGACCTGAGAGCACAGAATATGACCCAAAAGCAAAAATGTTAAAAGAAATAAAAATAGGAACCAGAGAGATAGCATGGAGGTAAGGCATTTGCCTTGCATGCAGGACAGTGGTTCTAATACCAGCATCCCATATGGTCCCCAGAGCCTGCCAGGAGCGATTTCTGAGCGTAGAGACAGGAGGAACCCCTGAGCATTGCTGAGTCTGACCCAAAAACCAAAAATAAATAAATAAATAATAAAAGAAATAAAAATAAAAGTTCCCTTTAACCTGGAGAAAATCACTTTCCTAATGGCACACAACAGTACTAGATATAAGTACGATCAATTTACTTTCTGCTTTGACTTTCTCAAGCTCTTCACCTACATGCATAATTTTGTATAGTTTTGTGTACATATAAACAAATATTTGTACACATGTCATTCCTTAATTTCATTGAGCAAAACTTTTCTTAACAAAAGCTCTATATGATCAGTATTCATTTTAATGTTTAAGCGATCATATTTTTACAATACTTATTTATTTATTTATTTATTTGGTTTCCTTTTTTTTTTTTTTTTTGGTTCGTTTTGGGTGGCACTGGCAGCTCTCAGGGGTTAATCCAGGCTCTGTGTTCAGAAATCACTCCTGGCAGGCTCAGAAGACCATATGGGATGCTGAGATTCCAACCATCATCCGTCCTGGATTGGCTGCATGCAATATAAATGCACTACCACTGTGCTATCTAGCGGCTCTTGTTTTAAAAATTTTGGTAGGCAAAATACATTGGTTCTCAGGGTTTATTCCTTGCTCTAACTCAAAAGTAACTTCAGCAGGACTCAGGGATTCCTATGGAAGTTAAAAACTAACATGATTATGCAAATGCAAGGCAAACACCTTACTTTCTGTACTCTCTGACCTTTGCACAATATTAAAAAAACAATGTGTTATATTAAAATAATTTTTTTCTTGAACATATTCAACTGATTTTGTTTAGAGTTATACATAAAGAATAGTAATCATAGAGAAACAAAAATATAATTCCATCAAACTAGCATGACAAACGGGAAAAAGGGACTGATAAAGTGTCAATATTCTAATAGGACTACTATTTTTAATTAAATATTTATTCTTCTTACATGTTCTAGAAAATGTATAGTAATGTGGTTATATATGAATATGAATCCATCTATAATATTTACATGTGTAGACATACTTCATACAGGCCAAAAATAGTTATCATAGAGGACTGATATCCTGATGATAGAACAGATTAAAACCATGTTCAGTCTCCAACACTAGACAATCAAATGGCAGTCATTGTTTGAGAAACTGCTGTTTTTAAGTTTACAGGGGTGAAGCTAAAGAAACACCTGGAACACAAGAACAAAGATAGAAAATTTCCACCGCCTTTGAACCACGTTTTTTGTTTGTTTTTGTTTTTGGGTCACACCCGATGATGCTCAGGAGTTACTCCTGGCTATGCACTCAAAAATCGCTCCTGGCTTGGGGAACCATATAGAACACTGGGGAATCAAACTGGTTCCTTCTAAGCCTAGCACGGGCAAAGCAGACACCTTATAGCTTGTGCCATTGCTTTAGCCCAACTTATTTTTTTAAATCTTTATTTAAGTACATGATTACAATCATGATTGTAGTTGGTTCTCAGTCATAAACAGAACGCCCCCCTCTTCACCAGTGCAACATTCCCACCACCAATGACTCCCTCCGTCCTTCCCCCACCCCTACCTGTATTCAAGACAGGCATTCTACTTCTCTCACTCATTAAGATAGTCATGATAGTTGTTAGCGTAGTTATTTTCCTAACTGCACTCACCACACTTTGTGAGCTAGTTCTTACTGCCCTAATCTATATTGTCTCTGGGAATGATTACAATAATATCTTTAATCTTTTTAAAACCCATAGATGAGTGAGACTATTCTGTGTCTATATCTCTCTCCCTCTGACTTATTTCATTCAGCATAATAGATCCCATATACATTCATGTATAGGAAAATTTCATGACTTCATATCTCTTGTTGGCTGCATAATATTTCATTGTGTATATATACCAGTTTTTTAGCCAATCATCTTTTGAAGGGCATATTAGTTATTTCCAGAGTTTGGCTATTGTGAATAGTGCTGCAATGACTATAGGTTTGAGAAAGGGATTTTTGAATTATATTTTTGTGTTCCGACAATAGACAATCATTACTTGATTTTACTGATATTTTTTCAAACATTTCATTGCAAATTCATTTATTCCTCAATAATTTAAATAATTTTCTTTTCAATAAATTACTGTATTTAAAGACCAAGATTACAAAGTTGTTCATAATTGAGTTTCAGTCATACAATGTATATCACCCTTCAACATGTATAGTTGTCGCGAGGAATGTGACCAGTTTTCCTCCTGCTATTGCCCCTGACTTCCTCTGGGTCAGACCTTTTACTTTGTCTCTCTCTTTCTATCTTACAGTTATTATGCTTTTAGACATTGTGTTTTGCACTATAGTTAATGAAGAGCTACCACGTATATCACTTTATCACCTTTTAGCACCCCGTTCTTGTTCAGAGGAATCAGTTCCAAATATAATTGTCATAGTGGTACTTTTTTGAACCTAAATGAAAAACTGCTTCACTATTAGCAGAAAGCTGCCACCATGGAATGGTCTTCCAGGTCCATGTCACTAAAGTCTCTGGATTTTATTATCATATGATCTATTTTTTCTTATAAACTTCAAATAAATGAAATCATTATATATCTATCCATCTCCCTCTGACTTATTTAACTCACCATAACACTGTCCATATTCATCCATGTTTAAGAAAATTTTATGACTTCATATTTATTTACTAACAACTGGATAGAATTCTTTTGTATATGTGTACTAATGTTTCTTGACCCACTAATCTATTCTCAGGCATGTGGGTTGTTTCTAGATTCTGGGAATTGTAAATAGTACTATAATAAAACTTATAAATGCAGGGAGCTTTTCTGCATTGTGTTTTGTGCTTCCTAGGTTATATTCCTAGTATTCGTATTCCTGGATTATATGAAAGCTCAATTTCTAGTTTTGAGAAGAATATCTGTCTTGTTTTCCAAAAAAGCTCTACCAATCAGCCTTTCCACCAGCAATAAATAAGTGTCTTGTTTTATTTTTTTCCACATCCACCCAGCACTGGCCATTCTTAGTCTTTGTGAAGTTTACCAGTCTCTGTGGTTTGAAATAATATTGCATTGTTTTTGTTTATATCTCTCTCTTTTTTTTTTTTTGGTTTTTGGGCCACACCCAGTGACGCTCAGGGGTTACTCCTAGCTATTCACTCAGAAGTCGTTCCTGGCAGGCACGGGCGACCATATGGGGAACCGGGGGATCGAACCGCGGTCCGTCCTAAGTTAGCACAGGCAAGGCAGGCAGGCACCTTACCTCCAGCGCCACCGCCCGGCCCCCTATTTATATCTCTTGATGATTAATAATAGGAACATTTTTTCATGTGTCTTTTGATAATCGTTTTTTTCTGGGGACATGTCTGTTAATTTCTCCTCATTTTTGATTTCGTCATATTTTTTCTTGCTGAATTTTACTATTGTCATGTGTATCTTAGGTATTAACCCCTTATCAGATTGGTACTGGATGAGTATATTATCCCATTCCATAGGTAGTCTTCCAATCTTAGTCACCATTTTTTTATGGTTCAGAGGCTTATCAGTTTAATGCAGTGCCAACTTTACTTCCTCTTGCTTTGTCAGTGGTGTTTCATCCTTGAAGATGTCTTTAGTTTCAATGTCATTGACTGTTCTGCCAAAATTTTCCTCTATGCATTTAACAATCTCAGTTCGGATATTAAGGACTTTAATTCATTTTGATCTTTGTTCTCAGCATTAAATAGAGGTCTGTGTTAATATTTTTGCATGTATCTGACCAGTATTCTCAACACCACTTATTGAAGATGCTTTTCTTGCTCCATTTTGCATTTCTTGCCAAGTTATAAAAGATTAATTGATCGTGTACTTGAGAATCATCTCAGAATATTAAAGTCTATTCCTTTTATCTGAAGATCTGTATTTATTCCAGTATCTTTCTCTTTTAAATACTATTGCTTTAAAGTAAAGTTTAAATGGGGGGAAATTATTCCTCTTATGTTCTTTTCCCCAAACATTGTTTTAGCTATTCTTGGACATTTAATGTACCATATGAAATCAAAGGGCATTTCACACACCTCTTTGTATAAATCATGGATATTCTTATAAGGATTGCATTAAATATGTACAATGCTTAGGGAATTATTGCCATTTTAATTATGTTAATTCACTAATCCATCATCAGGGTTTAAGTTGCCATTTTCTTGTGTCCAATTTTGTTTATTTAAACAGTTCTTTGTAGTTTATTTTGTACAAGTCTTTTACCTTTTTAGTCAAGTTGACTCCAAGGTATTTGTTTGTTTGTTTGGTTGGTTGGTTGGTTGGTTGGTTAGTTGGTTGGGGTTTTTTGAGGAACAATGTGCATTAGGTTGTTTCTTAAGTAGTTCTATCTTCTCTTTCATTATCTGATCATAGAGAGCCATTATTTTATATATTAAAAAGTATTAAAAACAGCCTGACACTTTACTATAAAAATATATTGTTTCTACAAGCTTTTTGGTGACTTCTTTATTTTTTTCTAAATATAGTATCATGTCAGCTGCAAACAGTGAAATCTTGATTTTTCCTTTCCTAACTGGTATGTTCTTGATATCTTTTTCTTTCCTAATTTCTATGGCAAGTACTTCCAGTAATATATTGAATAGAAGTAACAATAGGGGAACAAACTTTACTTGTGCCAGATCTTAAAGAAGAGGGTCTTAGTTTTTCCCCATTGCATTTACCATGGGCTGTGGTAAATTTTTAACTATATTGAGGAAGGTTCCTTAATACCCATCTTGTTGAGAGTTTTTTTTATCATAAATGGGTGCTGAGCCTTGTCAAATACTTTCTCTGCCTCTATTGATAAATTATATGTTTTTTATTTTATTTGTAAGATGTATTGTATTGCTTAACTTGCATATGTTAAATCATCCTTGTATCTCTGAGATGACTCCTACATGGTCATGAGGTATGACCTTCTTGATGAATTCATTGGATGAATTGTTGGATTCTATTTGCAAGTAATTTGTTGAAGATCATCACATTTGTGTTCATTAAGGATATCAACCTAAAATTCACTTTTTTTTGTCTCTGTATGCTTTTTTAATCAGGGTGATATAAACTTCATAGAACCTATTTGGGTGTGTTTCTGTTTCTTATATTTTCTGAAAGTATCTAAAACTGATTGGCAATAGGCCTTCTTTAAAAGTTTAAAAGAGAAGTCCGGGAAACAGCATGGAGGTAAGTCGTTTGCCTTTCATGCAAAAAGTCATCGGTTCGAATCCTGGTGCCCCATATGGTCCCCTGTGCCTGCCAGGAGCAATTTCTGAGCATGGAGCCAGGAGTAACCCCTGAGCACTACAGGGTGTGACCCAAAAACCATAAAAAAAAAAGTTTAAAAGAATTCATAAAATAATCCACCTGGGTCTAGGCTTTAAATATTAATAGATTTTAGGAGTTGAAAAATTTAACCATATTTTCCATATTTTCTTATTTTGTCATTAAGATTCTTCTTTTTTTGGGGGGGTTCTCACCCGGCAGTGCTCAGGGGTTACTCCTGGCTCCATGCTCAGAAATTGCTCCTGGCAGGCACGGGGGACCATATGGGGCACCAGGATCCGAACTGATGACCTTTTGCATGAAAGGCAAACGCCTTACCTCCATGCTATCTCCTGGGCCCCATGTCATTAAGATTCTTAAAGTAATCTCTTATTATTTTTTGAATTTCTGTAGTATCTCTAGTGTACTGACATCCCATTTTATTTTTGATTCTGTTCATTAGTTTCTCCACCTCTTTCATTATGTGTCTTACTAATGGCTTATCAATTATGTTTATTTTTTTTCAAAAAGCCAATTCTTGCTTTTATTGATCTTTTGGATTGATTTTTAGGTATCCAGTTAATTAATTTCTGATCTAAAGTGTATTATTTCATTCTGTCTGAATGTTTTTGGTTATTTAATGGTCACTTTCCAATTTCAAAAACTGTACCAGTAAATTATGTATGTAGGCCCTTTCTTCTTTCCTGATAAATAACTTGCAAAGCTATAAATTCTCCTCATTATTCTGCTGTTGGTATATTTCACAATTTCTTCATTTGTATTTTTGTAACTTTTTCTTTTAGAGAAAAGTCATCTTACTGGCCACGATTATTTTTTATTTTCTTACCATTTTGGGTATAAATTTTAATCATTATGAATAAAGTATTCATAGCTAATGATCTTGTTCATTCATTTTGGACAGTGAAAGTCATTTCTTTTTTGCTTGTGGTATTTTAATTGATAAATTTTCGAGGAGTCCTAGAAGGATTCTGTTACATATGAATCTTTCATTTTTAGAATTATACTCTAACTCTTAGGGTTCTCATATTTTATGTATTCATTTTATTTTAGATCCCTATTTTGAGCTCCTTGAACTGTAATTAGGTCCTTAGACTTGGTTATTTATTGTTCAAGTGAAAAATTCTTCCTCTTCCTCTTTGGTCTCCTCCCAAAACCACTATACACTATAGTGTAAAAATAGTGTTCTTTGATAATATTGCACAGTTTGTTTGTGTTTACTTAATTTTAAAGAAACTTTTAAATTTTTTTAATATATTTTATACTTTCTTCTCCAGTTTCTCTGTTCTTATGAATTTATTTTCCAAAATTTCTTAATTTAAGGGTGCATAATTAGGAGCATTGCTTTGAATAATTCAGAAGGAATTTTGAAAACCTGCAAAGACCCTTTTAGGTTTTTGTCATATTCACTAAATATGGCAGAATTTTTTTTTCCATCATGCCTGGAAGTCTATAGCAATGGTAACATCTAAATCTAATAGATGTGTTCTGTGATTTAATTCTCATACTTGCTAGTGCCTGATAATGGCTATTGAATCAAAATATAAAACTCTCATTAGTCTATCACTAGATTCTCAGTCATGTATGACCAAAGCATCTGACCTTGTGAGATGAAATTTGTATTTTCAGGAACTAGTCAAAATGATAGTGCAAAGGGCAAGCAGATTTGGGTAGTTTTCCGTGTCATATATGCAGGAGAAACTGATTTTCAACCTATTCAGGATAATTCTTTGCATGTGCTTGCACTACTTGGCAGAACCTCTATAGCTACCTTTGTAGGTGGGTTCTAATTTTCCCAATAAAAACTTTGGGGAAGATTTGACCTTCAGCATGCCTGTCTGCCTGTTGGAACTCTTTTGCCTGCTGGCAGATAGCTTGTGATAGAAATTCCAGAATCTTTTTATCTTACTAATCTCTGTGGATTATTTCCTTTGTCAGCATCATTTCCAGACCTGTATTTCCCAATATCTCTGGGATTATGGTATGGGTCTTCCTCTACACTTGGCACCATTAACAGGGGCATCATCTACATCAAATAAGATGCTCTCTTGTTGTATCTAGTGTTTATTCATATGAATAATTTTACATTAGGTAAAGATCTGGGTTGTTTTGGCTCAAAGGTGTGATAATGGTTTGGTTTTGGGTTGAGGCCCATCTTCATGTATCTTGCTACTTCCTTTTCCCAACAATTATCATAACCTATACAGGAATGTTAATTTGTATATTAGTTATTCTGGTACTGTTTCAAGTAGGCATTAAAATTTTTCTTTACCATGCACTCTGGGATGCAATGCCCAAGCCTTCTAAAATGTCTCCTACTTTGGAAAAAAATGCCTTTCCAGTATTGACAATACTAGAGACAAAAGCTCTGAAGCCAGTAACTCACTTCCTGCCACTGTCACTCAGCCAGAGGAATTTCCAACTGCTGGTACTAATATACTGAATAAAACAAATACTGAAAATGAATCTGTCACTGTTTCCTTGGATGACACTAAAAGTGGCTTCATATGAATACCCTCTACCCTTCCCCCACTACAACTCATTGGAGAGGGCCAGAGATCTGACTACCCTGCTCCCTCTCATCAGGAAGATAACCAACCCCAGTCTTTGTGAACATGAACATGGGCTCTCTTGGTTGATTTTAAAAAGCTTATTCACAGTACATGCCAATTCCAGCATACTGTATTGAATTTCATACTACCTGGAGGTAAGATAGGCTTTGGATCCCTCAGGATTTTTATACAGTGGCTAAGACTTGCCTGAGTGCTTCTCTATCAATGGGGTGGAAAATGTGGTTTTCTGACCAAGCTAAAACCAAGCTTCACACTCTAAGTTGTGTTGGAAGGACAATTGCTGTAGTTCAATTTTCATATGAGCTTTTGATGGGAGGAGCTTATTCAGACACATACAGGCAGGCAACTTTACACCTATGTTGTTTTGGAACTGATTCGTGTGATTGCATTATCTGGAAGAAGATTGAAGCAGATCCAGAATTTCAAGAAGGTTTTAAAATTTTTTTCAGGCAACTTCAAGGCCTTAGGCAGATTTATTTGGGAAAATTAATGGGCTCTGTTCACAGGCAGATTAATGGCAAGGAAGTACAATAGTATCTAATAAAAGATGTTAACTTTCGAGAATGTCAATGAGGACTTCCAAGTGATATTTCACCCTCTTTAAGAAAGAAAATAGGATATGGAATTTCTGCAGGCTTGTGGCTTCAATAGAACATAAGGCTCATGTGCTTATGTGAATATTATGAAAGCCTTTTCTGTATGAAGATGAACTCAGAGAACCAGAATGGACCTTTCTAGATGATACAGATATCTTTCTAAGGATACAGAGGTCTCAACAAACACCCACTCCAAGGTACCACCTGGAATTTGTTTGAGTTGTGGTAAAGGAGTTCACTGAGTAAAATTTGATTTGTTTCTCCTCAAATCATATCTCAAGAAACTGGGAAAGAGGACAAACCCCAGCACCACAATTTCAGAGCAAATGCTTTAATTGTGGAAAACTGGAACATATTCACAGAAAAGGCAGGCTTTCTCTGGCCCTGGCCCTTCTAAGCCAAGACATTACCAGTCTCAGGAAACTGGGTGAGGGGCCAGTACCAGGTCCCACAAAATAAAGAAACATTGTTGTCAGTAATTCCACTTCCCAGCCTAGGCCAAGACAGCTGTCAATAGACTCATTACAACAAAGAAAGTGTGCCTTTGACCCCTGACCTGTTACTGTGACAGTAACACCAGCCCAGTTCCATTGTAAATTAAGATTTGGCATAAAGGGGAGGGGTCTTGGACCTGCCCAACCAGGATAAGTGCAAGCTTCCACTGAGGTCGCCACTGAGGGGTATATGTGCACCTGCCTGGAGAGTGCCACCATCTATGGGGATCTTAGAGACTGAGGCTTTTGGATCCACCTGATCAGGGTGGGGCCAGAGGTGCACAGCCTCCACTCTTCTCTGCTGCACGTTCTTTCTAACTAATGGACCCCACCACAACCCTTATAAAAAAAATCAAACTACAAGTGTGACAATGGGAAAACCTTATAGGTAAACACCATGCACAGAGAATGAAGATGATAGTCTTATGACCCCAAAAATAACAAGCATCTGATTAATCTCTCAGATAAGGAGTTTAGAATAGAAATATGGAGGATGTTCAAGGTCTCAAAGAAAGCATAGATCGATCTGAACAGATCACAAAGACAGAAAACTCCAAACTGAAAAAAAGATCTGAAAAACACAATAACTTAACTGAAAAACTCAATGGAAAGCCTCTCCAACAGAGTAACAGCAGCCGAGGACAGAATCAGTGAACTGGAAGATGAAATGCAGAAAAATTCCATACAGCAGAGAAAAAGAGAGGAGTGCTGGAAGGTCCAGCTCACAACATGAAACTCACCATAAAAAGTGGTGAGTGCAGTTAGAGAATTAACTACACTGAGAACTATCATAACAATGTGAATGAATGAGGGAAGTAGAACGCCCGTCTCAGCTACAGTTGGTGGTGAGGTGGGGAGGAAGGAGATTTGGGACATCGGTGATGGGATTCTTGCACTGGTGACTGGTGGTGTTCTTTACATGAATGAAACCCAACAACAATCATATTTGTAATCAAGGTGTTTAAATAAATATATTAATAAAAAACAAAACCAAAAAAGAAGCACAAGAGCACTGGTAGTAATTATATAACATTTTGATGGTGATGATAGAGGAGTTTTGTACTTCAATAATATAAAATTTTAATAATATATTTTTATTTTAAACATAGTGGCTTACATATCATTAACAATAATATTTTAGGTACATATTAACATAAAATCAGGGAATTCCCAATCACCAAATTGTCCTCCCTCTAAAAAATATGGAACACTTCACGAATTTTTGTGTCATCCTTGCACAGGGGCCATGTTAATTTTCTCTGTATTGTTCCAATTTCAGTATATGTGCTGTCGAAATGAGCACCAATAATATAAATATTAATGCCATTATTATTAGCATCATATTACTTAACTATAATAAAACAGAATTTAAAATATTAAGCAAAATTTACACAATATCAGAAAGGTTGTGAGAGGCCACTGAGGTAATGTCCTAACTTTTTTCCTTGTATATAAATTTATGCTCTCTTTCTATTCCATTGCTGTTAGACTACACTTACAGGATTGTAGTTTCATGATTGGATATAATTTCCCTTAATTCTTCAGCATATTTTTAATATCTTAAAAGTTTTTATATAACTGCTGCTTGCTTCCCAGAACAGAAAGAGTCCCTTAACAGCGAAAAAAAAAAATAAAAGTACCATAAATATAGTTATCTAAAGACTAATATTTTTGTTTTAAATATTAGAATTACCTAAACAAAAATAGACATGCATAGTATGCTATGGTAAAATAAGAAATTCAAAACATAATTGAAGGTAAGTTTATATTAAATTAAATTAATTAAACAAAACATCTAGAAATTATGAGCATTCTGAGTAAATGAGAAACACAATGAATGATTTTAAAAGATTAACTTCATATGATGATACGATTGATTTCTTTTTGATCTTGCTTCTTTCAATATTCTACCTCTATTAATGGTTTTTATCATTCTGATTAAGATGTACCATAGGATGTTTTTATTTGGGTTTCGTTTAGGAGGTTCTTTATTGGTTGCCCAGGATTTGGCTGCATGTGGTGTCTTTGCTGTTGTTTCTTCATAGAGGTTTATATCCAGACTCTCAGAGACACAACTGAGTTTTAGTTCTCTCTCTGGAAATTTGGAATTTCCAAATTTCTCTTGTGATCTTTTCATTTATTTTGAGTTTATACCCCCATTTTCTGTTGGTACTCAGCAACTATTACTCTGCTGATGAGCCTTCCAATGAATTTTTCATCTATCCTACCAGTACTGGCATTTTCAGTACTGACATTCTGACATTTCTGTCTTTCTCTAATTTCTGATTTTAAATCCTTTTATGTTTTATTGACAGTATAATCAATTATTACTTTGAGCTTGTTGAAAAGCCTAAGTATTTACACTCAGAATTCCATTTCAGACTACTTATAGAGAATTTCTACTGTTCCCACAAAGCATGATAGGGTTTTCTGCTTTTTTACAATGGTACATTTTTGTTTTTTATTTTTTGGGTTTTTTTTTTGGGGGGGGGAAGGCACACCCATTTGATGCTCAGGGGCTACTCCTGGGCTAAGCACTCAGAAATTGCCCCTGAATTGGGGAGACCATATGGGATGCCGGGGGAGAGAACCACTGTCCACACTTGCAACCTCTAGCACCACCTCTCCGCCCCTGTGGTTCATTTTGTAATCACAAGGCACTTATTTCTTACATCACTGTAAATCTTTTCAACTGTGATTGAGGTTTCAGCATAGTTTATGTGGTTGAGGGATTGTTGTAACCTCTTATATCCCTTCTGACCTGTGTGGTTGTTGGCCCACATTCCATTCATTTGAAAAAATCAGGTACCTCCACCTTCCACCTGAGGGATCTTCCCTCTAACCTTGGGTTCCTCCCTCCAAAATCTAACAGTCATGGATCTTTAATAAAATTTAAAAATATATAAAATAAACTCAATTTAAAAACTGTGAGATGCATGAGAATAAGATTCTTATCTTAAGGCCAGAGGGATAACACAGTGGTAGGGCATTTGCCTTGGCGCATGGCCAATCTATAGGATGATGATCCGCCAGCGTCCCACATGGTTCCCCAAGCCACGAGCGATTTCTGAGCATATAGCCAGGAGTAACCCCTGAGCATCACAGGGCATGGTCTAAAAAGAAAATAAAAATTCTTGTCTTGTGTGAGAACTACCTGTACCACATAGAGTACCTAGAGTTAAACTAAATGTCACTTCTTAGCAGTCAGAAATAATGTCAGAGAACCTCTGAATATAACACAATAAAACCATAAATGACAGTATCAAGGTAAAACCATACTCAAAATGAAATTGTAAATAATAATAATTCCTCTATAATTAGAAATAAAATGATTTTATTGCTTTTACTCATATTAGTATTAGACATACTAAGCAATGCAATTATCAAGAATAAAAGGATATATCGAAATCCATAAGAAAAAGTAAAATTATCTTATTTGTAGATGACATTTTTATAGAATGCCCTAAAATCTTGTTAAAATAATTAAATTTAGTAAAATTGCATAATCGGAAATAAATGTGTAAAATATTTTACATGGCATAATAAACAGAAATAAAAATTAAAAGAACAAGATTGTGACAGGCAATGCAGCAAATAGTAAATAAACTCTGGAGTTAGTTTGTGGGATACATTTTTTAAGTCAGTTGTAAGAGATTACAGAATGTCTTTGATCCTTTCCTATAAGAATACAACACTAAAGCCAAACTACATATAATTCTAGGTGAAAAGCATAATAATAATAACATAATAGTTAAAATAAAATCAAAAAAGGTATTTAATAGATATGTTTATTCATATTTCATTTTTTAATATATTATTTAGACACCTTGATTACATACATGACTGTGTTTGGGTTTCAGTCATGTAAAAAACACCCCCCATCACCAGTGCAACGTTCCCATTACCATTGTCCTAAATCTCCCTCCTCCCCACCCAACCCCACCTGTTCTAACTCTTTACTAGGTGCTGCATACACAATTTCCTTTAATTTCACAAACTTATATGAAGTCTATAAATAATAGAGACTCAGATAGTTAAGTATTTTATGGTCAGACAGATAGTAAACAAGGTGATACCCAAGCATAATTTCAAGTGTCTGAAACACTAAAATACAGCTGCTTCACATACATTTTACAATATTAGCTCAATCTGAAGAAAATTTTATTTTAAACAGCAGTTGTCAAGCTTTTAATACTTGCTAATTAAGTCCTAAGTTTTGTATATATCTTATTTCTTTGGAATTTTAGGTTCATAAAAAGATCTACCAACTTTATTAATTTAATTACTCTAGTAGGAGGAAAATAAAAGAGAAGAAATACTCTATGATTATATCAATAGAAGCAGGATTTTTTTTTTGGTTTTTGGGTCACACCCATCAGTGCTCAGGGGTTACTCCTGGCTCCATGCTCAGAAATTGCTCCTGGCAGGTACAGGGGACCATATGGGGCACCGGGATTCGAACCGATGACCTTTTGCATGAAAGGCAAACACGTTACCTCCATGCTATCTCCCGGACCCCAATAGAAGCAGGATTGATCAATATCTATACTTATAGGTCTCGTATATTAGAAACAAGAAATCCTTCAATCTATACAGAAATCTCATAGCTAGCATCATATATATTGTAGAAAAACAAAATGGTTTTTCTAAAAGCAAATCAAGAATTTTTATTTTTGTATCAAGGAGATAGATAGTACATGTTAGTTAAAATATTTCCTTTTGTGCCTAGAATTGTGTCTAATACACTGGAGTAATTATTGGAAAAACCAGGAATTATTCCCTGATATGAAGCTATAAGTAGCTCCAAAATACCGTCAGATATGGTCCCCAAAACAGAACAAAAAGAATTTACATTCTCAACACCTCTACTCAACATTTGTGAGGTCCTAGTAAACTCCCTGGGTCAAGAAATATGAATACAGTAATAAATATCATATTGGAGAAAGAAAACTATTTGCTACTTGCAAACAATATATATGGAAAGAATTCTAGATTTCTAATAAAGATAATCTGAAAATGAGTAAAATATGCAGATTATATGAATAATATTTTGATTATGTTACATTTATATACAAGCAAAGTGTTTAAACCATTGAATATTTATGAATAGATAAACTTAATAAATGTGAATAAATTGTTGAAAGCTATAAAGAAAATTGCTGAAAGAAGTCAAATATATAATAAAAATGGAGACACTGTGATCCTGATTTGTAAGATTCAACATTCTCAAAATGTTTGTCTACTGATCCTGGCATCTCAAACAGCTTTCTAGCAGGATCTTGTAAAAATAAAACAAAACAAAACAAACAAACAAAAAAAAACAAGCAAAAAAATCACACCCCCTTAAAAAAACAGGGTTTGCAATTGCCAGTAAGGGCTGGGAGTGAGGGAAGGGAAGGGAAGACTGGGAACATACAGAAACATCCAACCTCAGAACGTTTGCAAGTGATGCCATCACTGCGCCTCAGTCACAATGGGGCGGTTCTGCCATCGCCAGTAAGGGTTGGGAATTAGGGGACCCACAGGAGGGATCCAATCTCGGAACACGCACAAGTGGCCACATTCACCGCCAACACTGTGTCGGCAGTATGGAAGACTGGTTCTACCATCACAGGTAAGGTGATTTGGGAGCAATCCCCGCCCCAGCAATCTAACGTCACCCCACATTTACATATAAGTCACCTACCTTTCAAAAGTGCACCTTTCCCATGATCAGGAGAAATCAGTGGGATATGTTAAGCATATACTATGTTCATAATCTTGCTGCCCTACAAACCCTGCTGACACTTAAATTTAGACCAAACAGACTAACACTGAGCAGGCCCAACTTTTTCTCCCTTAGAAATTATAAAGCCTGTCTAGAGTGCAGGTGGGGGTGAGATGGGATAGAGGGAGATTTGGGACATTGGTAGTGGGAATGTTGCACTGGTGAAGGGGAATGTTCTTTATATGACTGAAACCTAATCACAATCATATTTGTAATCAAGATGTTTAAATAAAGATATTATATAAAATAAGAAATGAATTTATTTATTAAGAAAGAAAAGAAAATATAAAGCCCCTAAATATAACTAAGTAGATTCTAACATCTCTACCATACTTGTGTAAACTCATATATCTAGAATTAATAATCTCAAAATAGTTCTACCTCCAACCACCTCCTAGACAATCAGATAGACCACTATATTCCAGACCTCAGCCCACCCTATGCAAAGAACAATGGGTAAACTAAGGAAGACACCAGCAAGTGAGGATATGGAGAGAAATTACAATAGATTTCTAAGCCCTCCAAATCTCACTAATTTTATACATGAGGACATAAAATCAGCATTTAATGTCTTAGCAGTGGAAGTCAAAGGATCACTAACTAGAGGAATAATGAAATCCATAGTCAAGCAATTCATCCAACTCAAAGTAGACTCTATTAGAAAATGGAAGATTTCATAGAAACAGAACGAAGGCAACTAAAAACATGCTAGCAAGCCACAGTTGCAGAATTACAGGCATTGAGAATCTCATGGATGATATTGAGGACAAAAGGCAAGCCAGCAACAACAAAGAAGACAATAAAAAATGAGAGAAAATTGTATTGAATGACAACAAAACTTTAATGTTTAAAAATATGAGAGAAAAACACCGGAATGTAAGGTACTTAATGAACAAAGACAAAAGAAATAATCTACAATTTATATGAATGCCAAAAGGGGAGGAAAATTGGAAAGGGGAAGAACAAGTAATGAGGAAAATAATTGCAGAGAATTTTCCCACCCTTGGGAAAGAGGGACCTGTACAAATCCAAGAGATAAAAAGGATTCTGAGTAAAGCAGATGCTAAAAGATCAACAGCAAGACACATAATAATCCAAGTGGCAAAAAAAAAAGAGAGAGAGAAATGAACTCTTTTAAGCACCAAGAGAAAAAACCTAATTACAAAGGAAGGAACATAAGAATACAAACCAGATTTTCTATTTGTAACAATTCAGGCAAGAAGACAGGTACTGGAACAAAGACTGAGTCTCAGACCAATGGGTCAGAAAAGAAAATCCAGCATCATATCCCCAAATATGTGGACAACTAATATTAGCAAAGGAGGCAAGAACTTTAATTGTAACAAAAAATGTCTCTTCAACAAATGATGTTGTAACATCTGTAAGAAGTTAAAGATTCATCCATACCTCACATCTTACACAAAACTCAACTGAAAATGTGTTAAAGTCCTTAAAATCAGACCTGATTAAAAAAACATAGGCAGAACACTGCAAGACTTGCAACTCAAAAATCTCTTTGATGATAGAATGCAATGGCAAGAGGTATAATATCAAACCTTAATAAATGGATGAAACCAGAAGCAAGCAGTCTCATGAACATTGAGTAAAAATAAAAAAAGAATGATCAGCCCTAAAAATCTAACCCAAAGTCAACAACAATAGATCAAGAGACCCAAACTATAACAAGCTATAAAACAAGGGACTTGTTAAGCTAGCAGTTTAGGAGGCTAATGGTAGAGACAGGGGCAGAGGGAGGTCAACAATGCTGGTGGATTTTCTCTAATTTACTGTCACTATGCACTTTAAATGTAACTGTGAAAGACTTGTATTCACATTGGTCTCAATAAAAATTATAAAAAATAATATATGAAAAATCAAATTTGAAGATATTGTATATATACATAATGATTTAATAACATAATAGAGCAAAATGATTAGGATAAAGTAATTCTACTATAAAAATAAAATGTATATATAAAAGGCCATAGTAGATTGCTTCCCTTGCAGGTGGCTGACCTGATTTAATCCCCCAAAATCATGTATAGACACCTAGACAACCAAAAGTGATCACTAAACCAAAAAAAAAAAAAAAAAAAAAAAACAAAAAAAAAAAAAAAAAAAAAAAAAAAAAAAAAAAAAAAAAAAAAAAAAAAAAAAAAAAAAAAAAAAAAAAAAAAAAAAAAAAAAAAAAAAAAAAAAAAAAAAAAAAAAAAAAAAAAAAAAAAAAAAAAAAAAAAAGACTTCATAAATATAATCATGATGACAAAATACAGAAACAATGCTGAAAGCATCAGGATCAAAGAAGATCTTACATACAAAGGAAATCCAATAAGTTTCATGGAAGATATATCAAATGAAACAAATATATCAAATAATATGGACCAGAAAAAATGGAGGGATACAAGAGAGTGGAGTGAAATTTAATGAAATGAACACCCCACTAAAAATAGCTTAAAAGGAAAAATATTGAGTTTCATGATAATTATTCATTTAAAGATCTTCACAAATAGTTAACTCAATCAAAATGTTAAAACTTTATCATTTATTGAATATACAATATGTGCTTTATATACATAATAATATTGCACGTATGAAAAATATGTTAAAAGTGTGATTCAGTCTAGGGATATAAGCATAATTTCAGTAAACCCAAATCACTTAATTTAATACATAAGATACATTAATAAAGACAGAAACAGAACTTTCCTGTACATCGACTTCAGAGGCGTCATTAGTAACTTGACTCCAATGATTATCCTACTGAATAGCAAAAATACTTGCATCAGATATGGAATATATATTTCCCAATATTAATGATATGTGGAACACTTCAAAAACTCAACGAGAAAATTATAATACCATAAAAAGTGAAACAAGAAGATAAACACCTGAAGAGGACGTATAAATGGCCAATAAGTATATTAAGAACTGCTAATTGGGTATCCACGCCTGCCTAGTGGGGCTGACTGCTAAGAACTGTGAGTCTGCTCTTTCCTTTGTGTTTATTTGTCCTCTGCTGTCGTCCAGATCTCATGGGAGTGGGCCAAACCGGCTCCAAAAAGACTTGCTCTCCCAGAGGTCCATCCTAGGGTGGAAACACCCAGGAACACCTCATTAGAGTGAAAACCGGCAAGAGCAAGTACTCTGCAAAACAAGGTCCCCTTATTGTGATGTCAGGCTGGGAATTTCTCCGTATTCACGCCTGCCTAGTGGGGCTGACGGCTAAGAACTGTGAGTCTTGTCTTTTCTTTGCTTATTTGTCCTCTCCTGTCGTCGGACCTCGTGGGAGTGGGCTGAAAAAAGGCTGCAGAAGAACACTTTGGCTCCGCTTCGATACGCGGCTGTGCGCTTTTTCTAAGGAAAGCACAACAATGCAACAAGAAGAGAAAACAGTCACACTAAGGACTGTGCTGGATCACAGAAGCCCAACATTTCTCTTGATTGTCTTCTCTGCTGTATGCCTAGGCCCAAGATTTGATCCTTTGAGAGGCCTCATCCACGGAGGACTCCACTCCCTTGTAGGCAAATCAACACACACAGAAATGCTGGAACCAGAGGTGTCTGACTGCGTACATCATTTACCCAATGAATACCGCCAAAACACTTAGAAAAACACACAATACTAGTGTGACAATGGGGAAACAATGCAGGCCAGCATCAGACATAGAGAACGAAGAAGACAATTCTGATGACCAGATAATGAACAACGAACTAATCAATCTCTCAGATAAGGACTATAGAAAAGCAATATGGAAGAAGCTGAAAGAACTCAAAGAAACCATGGACTGAGTTGAACACAACACTAATAAGAACCAAGAAAAACAACATAAGAGTTATTGGAGTCCCAGAGACACAGGAAGAAAATTTCTAGAAAGAATCAATGGTCAAGAACATCATTAAAGAGAAACGTCCAGAACTAAAGAATATATGTGATCAAATCTTGCATGCCCGAAGAGTACCAATCAAAAGAAATCCCAGAAAAAATACCCCAAGACACATCCTAGTCACAATGACAAATCCCACAGATAGAGACATAATTCTAAAATTGCAAATCAAAAAAGGAAATTACATTCAAGGGAGCATCCTTGAGGGTTACGGCAGACCTATCACAAGAAACACTAAAGGCCAGAAAGCAGAGGTGGGATATTGTGACAAGACTGAATGAAATGAATGCTTCACCTAGAATACTGTCCCAGTAAAACTCACTTTCCGGTTTGATGGAAAGATACATGGTTTCACAGACAAAAAACAGCTCAGAAACGTTACAGATACAAAGCCACGCTTAGGAGAAAAACTGAAAGACCTACCTTAAGACAAGACTAACCAAAAGACACACCAAATTTCGATATAAAGATGGCATCAAATCCTAGGACAATTCTTTCTCTCAATGTCAATGGACTAAATGCACTAGTTAAGAGACACAGAGTGGCTCAATAAATCAAAAAACTCAATCCAACTTTTTGCTGTCTACAAGAAATGCACCTGGATAGTCTGAACAAACATAGACTCAAAATAAAAGGCTGGAGGAACATTATCCAAGCACAACAATACCCATAAAAAAGCTGGAGTGGCCACACTAATATCAGATAATGCAAACTTTATACTCAGGAAGGTTGTAAGGGACAAAGATGGACACTATATATTAATCAAGGGGTATGTAGAGCAGGAAAAAATCACTCTTCTAAACATATATGCACCGAATGAGGGTCCAGCAAAATATTTAATACAATTGTTGACAAAGCTAAAAATAACATCAACAACAACACAATAATTGTGGGGGAACTCAACACAGCTTTGTCAACAATGGACAGGTCAACCAGACTGAAACCCAACAAGAATATAGTGGACCTGAGGAGAGAAATGGAAGAAAGAGGCCTAGTGATATATATAGGACACTCCATTCCAGAAACCTGCATACACATTCTTCTCCAATGTACATAGGACATTCTCCAGGATAGACTACATTCTGGCACATAAAACATATCTTCAAAATATCAAGAGGATAGAAATTTTGCAGGCTACCTTTGCTGACCACAATGCTCTGAAATAATTTGTGAACTCCAAAGAAACAAAGAAGAAAAACTCTAACACCTGGAAGTTAAACAGATTCATAATGGATAACCAGTGGGTCTGAGATGAAATCAAAAAGGAAATCAAAATATTCCTGGAAACAAATGATAATGAAGACGCGAACTATCAGAACTTATGGGACACAGCAAAAGCAGTATTGAGAGGAAAATTTATAGCTTTGCAAGCGCACATCAGGAAGGAAGAAGGGGCTTACCTGAGTAGCTTAATGACACAGCTCATAGAACTAGAAAGTGCTCAACAAAAGGACCCAAAAATAGGGAGGCAGAAGGAGATAACAAAGCTGAGAGCAAAAATCGATGAAATGGAAACCCAAAAAACAATCTGAAAGATTAAAAAAAGCAGAAGTTGGTTCTTTGAAAAAATAAACAAGATTGATAGACCACTGGCAAACTAAGAAAGAAAGAGAGAGAGAGAGAAACTTGATAACTCATGTCAGGAATGAAAATGGAGAGATCACTACTGATATGGCAGATTTAAAGGGTAATCAGAAACTACTTTGAGAAGCTCTATGCCACTAAATATGAGAACCTGGAAGAAATGGATAAATTCTTGGACTCTTACAATCTTACACGGTTGAAGGAAGAGGACGTAGCATACCTAAACACCCCCATCACTAATGATGAAATTAAAATGGTAATCAAATGTCTACCCAAAAACAAAAGCCCAGGCCAAGATGGATTCACTAACGAAATCTTTCAAAATTTCCAGGAGGAACTACTACCAATCCTGGCAAGACTCTTTCATGAAATCGAAAACACGGAAATACTTCCAAATACCTTCTATGAAGCCAACATCACCTTGATACCCAAACCAGACAGAGATGCAATGAAAAAGGAGAATTACAGACCATTATCGGTGATGAATGCAGATGCAAAGATCCTCAACAAAATTCTGGCAAATAGAATACAATGCCTCATTAAAAAGATTATACACTATGATCTAGTAGGGCCTTTCTATACACCAATAGTAATAAGGAAGAAATGGACATTAAGAAAACAACCCCATTTATAATAGTGCCATACAAACTCGAATATCTTGGAATCGGGGCCCGGGAGTTAGCATGGAGGTAAGGCATTTGCTTTCATGCAAAAGGTCATCGGTTAAGATCCTGATGCCCCATATGATCCCCCGTGCCTGCCAGGAGCAATTTCTGAGCATAGAGCCAGGAATAACCCCTGAGCACTGCCGGGTGTGACCCAAAAACCACAAAAACAATCTTGGAATCAACTTGACTAAAAATATGAAGGACCTATACAAAGAAAACTATAAAATTCTGCTCTAGGAAATAAGAGAGGATACGCGAAAATGGAAACACATACCCTGCTCATGGATTGGCAAGATTAACATAATCAAAATGGCAATCCTATCCAAGGCATTATACAGATTTAATGCGATCCCTCTAAAGATACCCAGGACATTCTTCAAAGAAGTGAATCAGGCAATTTTGAAATTCATTTGGAACAATAAGCACCCTAGAATAGTGAATGCAATCATTGGGAAAAAGAACATGGGAGGAAGTACTTTCCCCAATTTCAAACTTTACTACAAAGCAACAGTGATCAAAACAGCATGGTATTGGCATAAGGACAGGCCCTCTGATCAGTGGAATAGGCTTGAATACTCAGAATGTGTTCCCCAGACATACAGTCACCTAATTTTCGATAAAGGAGCAAGAAATCCTAAATGGAGTAATACCCAATACTCATCAGATAAGGGGCTAATTTCCAAAATATACAAGAACTTTACAAGAAAAAAACATCTAATCCCATCAAAAAACGGGGAGAATAAATGGACAGGCACTTTGACATGGAAGAAATACAAATGACCAAAAGACACATGAAAAAATGCTCCACATCACTAATTATCAGAGAGATGCAAATCAAAACAACTATGAGGTACCACCTCACACCACAGAGAATGGCATACATCACCAAGAACGAGAACAGACAGTGTTGGCGGGGATGTGGAGAGAAAGGAACTCTTATCC
>PVKC010009678.1:8377-26464 GCA_004027635.1 Crocidura indochinensis | reverse complement strand
TTTCTTTCTTTTTCTTTTTTTCTTTTTTTTTTTGGTTTTTGGGCCACACCTGGTGACGCTCAGGGGTTACTTCTGGCTATTCGCTCAGAAGTCGCTCCTGGCAGGCATGGGGGACCATATGGGGAACCGGGGGATCGAACCGTGGTCCATCCTAGGTTAGCGCAGGCACCTTATCTTCAGCGCCACCGCCCGGCCCCCTCTTTTTCTTTTTTATCTTTTTTTTTTGGTTTTTGGGTCACACCCAGCAGTGCTCAGGGGTTACTCCTGGCTCCATGCTCAGAAATTGCTCCTGGCAGGCACGGGGGACCATATGGGGCACCGGGATTTGAACTGATGACCTTTTGCATGAAAGGCAAACGCCTTACCTCCATGCTATCCCCCTCTTTTTTATCTTTTGATTGTTGGGCCACAACTGTCCCAAAACAGGCTCAGGGATCACTCCTGTCTCTGCAGTCAGGAATCACTTCTTGCTGTGCTCAGGGGATCATATGAGATGCCGGAGATCGAACCTGGGTCAACCACTTGCAAGGCAAGCACCCAACTTGCTGTATTACTTCTCTAGCCCATGCCTGTAGATTTTTTTTTTTTTTTTTTTTGGTTTTTTTGGGCCACACCCAGTGACGCTCAGGGGTTACTCCTGGCTATGCGCTCAGAAGTCGCTCCTGGCTTGGGGGACCATATGGGACACCAGGGGATCGAACCACGGTCCATCCAAGGCTAGCGCAGACAAGGAAGGCACCTTACCTCTAGCACCACCGCCCGACCCCGCCTGTAGATTTTTGAAGGTGATGATATGTACATAGGTGGCCAGTCTATGAAGCTTGTTTGATTAAGCTTTTTTTTTGTCTTTAATGCTTTGTCCTCACTGTTTTCTGGACAACCACATGGTTGCAGGATGGACAGACCTTATTCTTTTTTTGGTGGGGATAGGGACACATTTACTGTGCACAGGGTTTATTCCTGGCTCTGTACCCAGGAATCACTCCTGACAAACTTGGGGGACCATATGGGATGCCAAAAATTGAACCCCAGTTATCTATGTAAAAGGCAAATGCCTGCTCTCTGTACTATCTCTTTGATCTCCAATACCGTATTCTTTTGGCCGAGAAAACTATAGAACCTGGTGTCCGTGAGCACATCTGGTGTGCTCCTTCATGGCGAATCTCCAAATCTGAGTGTCTGAAGTACTGAAGCTTGTCCATGGAGGCTCTAGGGAATGTTGTGTATTCTTGGTCATTCTTTATTATTATTTTGGGGGGGGGGTTCATACCTGGTGGTGCTCAGATATTACTCCTGGCTCTGTGCTCAGAAGTCACTCCTGACTCCTGGCAGGCTAGGGGGACCATATGGGATGCTGGGATTCGAACCGGGATCCATCCTGTGCTGGCCGTGTGTAAGGCAAATGCCTTACCACTGTGCTATTACTCCAGCCCCTCTTGGTCATTCTTTTGTGGATGGTAGAATGATTTCCTTTTTCTTGTCAGTCATGTTTTGTTTTGTTTTGTTTTTGGCCACATCAGACAATGCTCAGGGGTCACACCTGGGTCTGCACTCAGGAATCACTCCTGGCAGTGCTCAGTTGACCATATGGGATGCTGGGTATCAAACCCGGATTGGCTGCATGCAAGGCTCAGAGCCAGGAGTAACCCTTGAGCATCACTAGGTATGGCCCCAAAACAAATCAAAACAAAAAAACCCCGTGGTTCGATCCCCCGGCGTCCCATATGATCCCCCAAGCCAGGAGCAACTTCTGAGCGCATAGCCAGGAGTAAGCCCTGAGCGTCACCGGGTGTGCCCCACCAAAAGATAAAAAACAACCCCCCCCCCCCCCCGAACTGGGCCTTATGTGTGTCTCCTGACCCTTTGAGTTATTTCTGCTCTAAGTTTCCATATTTTTGTTTGATAGATACAAGGACCAAAATAGATGATTATGTGTGTGTACATATATACATATACCTAATTCAAGAAATATTAGCCAATATTTAATACTGAATGCTATATAATAGTTTCCCCAAAAAAAGTTTAAATAATTGAAAAATATCTTTAGTGGACTAGAGAGATAGTATCGCAGGTAAGTGCTTGCCTTGCATGAGACCAACCTGGGTTCCATCTCTGGCATCCCACATGGTCCCTCAAGCACCACCAGGAGTGATTTCTGAGTACAGAGCCAGAAGTAACTTCTGAGTACCTATAGGTGTAGTAAAAACAAAACAGAAAAAAAAAAAAAAAAAAACAAATCCAGGTAATCAGATTCCCATATCTTTAATACTGTAAATTCTAGGAAATTAATTTAAAATCAGAAGTGTAGGGAGCAGGTGATAGCTCTAAAGGAGTACATGCTTTGCATATGGGGGATTGGGTGGGGATTTGTGTACTTGCCAAGCCATATGATCACCAAAGCATCATAGGGACTGATCCTTGAGCACTTTGTCAAGATTAACCCCTCCTTCCCAACACTGCTGGGTGTGGTCTCCAAACCCAAAATCAAAATAGAAAAAACACAGATTATTTAATGGTCAAATATTTTACAATGAAAATTAAAGAAATGAGAGTAATATTAACAAGCTCCTGTTCCCTTCTGTGTTTGATATTTGTTTTGATTTGGGGCTATACATGGCAGTGCTCTGCAGTTACTCCTTTTGCTTTGCAATGGGGGTTGCAACTCCTGGTACTGCTTGGAGGGATCCCATACTATGCAGGGATCAAACCTGGGTCTATAGAAGCAAAACTTTGCTTCAGCTTTTGGAGCTATTTCCTGAATAGTCTAAAAAATAGTATAATAGAAGTGTGGTGGTGGTGGGGGGCAGGCGGTGGCGATGGAGGTAAGGTGCCTGCCTTGCCTGCGCTAGCCTAGGATGGATCACGGTTCGATCCCCCGGTTTCCATATGGTCCCCCAAGCCAGGAGCGACTTCTGAGCACATAGCCAGGAGGAGTAACCCCTGAGCGTCACTGGGTATGGCCCAAAAATCAAAAAAAAAAAAAAAAAGTGTGGTGGGGCCGGGAAGGTGGCGCTAGAAGTAAGATGTCTGCCTTGCAAGCACTCCCCAAGCCAGGGCGATTTCTGAACGCATAGCCAGGAGTAACCCCTGAGCATCAAACAGGTGTGGCCCAAAAACAAAAACAAAAAAAAGTGTGGTGGCTTTTATTAGACTATTCAAAGTTTCTTGGTTCATTTTTGAATATTTTTATCATTCAGTCTAGAAACCCTGTCCCCTTTTGCCATCCCTTCCTCTCAGGCCCTAGGGCCACCATTCACTGAGTCTTTTCTACTTAGCTAGACCTGTCTACTCTGGCCATGTCACTTGAAAGGAATTGCATATGGTCTGTCTTCTTTTTCACTTAGTCTAATGCTTTCAGGCTTTGTCCACTGGTAGCATATACTAGTACTTCATTTTTGGGGAGGTGGCTACCTTCAGAAGTGCTCAGGTATCACGGAACACTCCTGACTCTTGTGCTTGGGGGCCATGGACCACTCCTGACTCCTCAGAGGTTGTTCCCAAAGTGATTTCCTAGGGACCACGTTGGTGCCTGAGATCAAACTCAGAAAGGACTTCAGCATCGAAAGCCTGCATTCTTGCATTTCATATATATTTTTTGTTTTTGGATCATAGCCAGTGATGCTCTATGGCTACCATGATATGGTGCTGGAGTGGGCTGGGGGGTTTTTCTGGTAGAGCTTAGGGATAAAAGTCCCTAAGCTAGTTGTAAAGCATGTGCACTAGCACCTCTGATCTGCTTGAGTTTGTATAGTTGTTTTTTTTTTTTTTTTTTTTTTTTTTTTTTTTTTTTTTTTTTGGCTACACTATGCGAAGCTCAAGGTTACTCCTGACTTTGTTCTCAGGGGTCATTTGTGGTGGTGCTCAGGGAGCCATATGGAATGCTGGGGGTCAAACCCGAGCTGGCCTTGTGCAGGGCCTTACCTACTGTACCTCTCCAGCCTGCTATAGCTAGTTTTTATTTTATTTTATTTTATTTATATCACTCCTAGAGCACATATGGGATGCCAGGGATTAAATTTGGGCTGGCCACTTACAAGGTAAACCTTTTATCCTTTTGACCTGTATAGGGTTTTTGGTTTTTTTGGTTTAAAAGTTGCACTCAGGGGTTAGTCCTGGTTCTGCGCTCAGAAATTGTTCTTGGCAGGCTTGGGAGGCCATATAGGACGCCAGGAATCAAACCCAGATTCATCCTGGGTCAGCCACGTGCAAGGCCCTATAAATTTATTTTTATCTCCTTTTATGCCAGATAACACCTGGCAATGTTCAGGGGTTACTTCTGACTTTGCACTCAGGACTCACTTGGTGGTGCTGGGGACCATATATAATGCCAGGGTCTGAACCTGGGCAAGTGTCTTACTGGTGCTATATGATCTTTTTGGCCCTTGGGACTCTTATGGCTTCTAATGATTGTTTTCTTACAGGTATTTCAGGAACCAGCAGAGGAAGAACGAGATGGTAGTAGGAAAAAGAAATATCCTAGTCCCCAGAAGATAAGTTCAGAATCTAGTGAACGAAGGTTTGTGTTTATTTTTAATTAGAATTAAATCACTTTTTAGCTTTCTTAAAAGATCAGGAAAGGGACTTTTAACATTATGTGCCAACTGTTTTCTTTCTCTCTCTCTCCACTGATTTTAAGAGTTCCCTTTCTCCCTTCTCGCCTCTGGTTTTTTGTCTTTGTCATACTTTCTCTCCCTTTTATAAACAATAATCATAATGCTCTTTCCCCAAGAGCTCAGGGGTGGGAGCAGTCTCCTTAGAGAATATTAATGAAATGTTCCATTTGGTTAGGGGTGACTGCAGAAAAGCTTCCATAGTGTTCTATTTTACAAAGAGTACAGCTTATATGTTGACTCATTAGACTACCCTGAAAAAACTTGTCTTTGTGGAGAAAAACTCTCCTTGGAGTCTTTTCTCTCTTTCTAGTTTTAAATTTGTGTTTTCCCTGCTCTACTTCCCCATACTTTGGATATACCTTTTTTTTCCCTCCCTACCCAGTGTAGTTGAGGGAATATGCTTTTCTTTTCATATGCTGGTTTAGAGAAATTATGTGGCAATCTTAACCACCTTCTAAACACACGTAAAACTTAGGCATTTTAAGCAATCTGGCAGAGTATTTTTGATTGCTGACTTGTTTGCGGACTTGGTTTCTCTAGTGTACATATGGCTTTTATATCGGTGTATTATAGAACACGTGAGAAAAAAAGAGAAGATGGCAAGTGGAGGGACTATGACCGGTACTATGAGAGGAATGAATTGTACCGTGAGAAATATGACTGGAGAAGAGGCAGGAGTAAGAGCCGGAGTAAGAGCCGAGGCCTGAGTCGGAGCCGGAGCCGAAGCCGGGGTCGTAGCAAGGACCGGGATCCAAATAGGAATGCTGGTGAGTTAATGAGTTGTGGGTACAGGACATTTCTTTAAAGGTAATTTGTGCCTTTAATGTGCTTGAGCAGTGTGGAAACTGGAGCAGTTTTTTAAATAAAGCTTTGTTACAAAGAGCCATTACTCTCTTCTTGGGACATATTCAAGAAAATTTGACTGAAAAGAAACTGTGTATAAAATTCATGGTTCTTGTCTAGATATAAGGCATTCTTGATTAAGAAGCCTCTTAATCAACAGAACTATACAGGAAATGTCTTACTTCTCTTTATTTACCCCTCAACCTGTCTCAGACAAGATAACTGATTTGCTTGCTATAAGGTTTCCTATAACTTATAAAACTAGAAGGAAAAATTTTTTTATCGTGCAGTAATGTATATTTTTACATCAGCCCCTGATGTCCAGGGATTGCAATTTGGAAGTTAGATCTTGGAGAACAGTGTTATAGTGTTATAGTGTAGGAGACACTGGCCTTTACTGCTTATATATATGGATGTTGATCTTGTATGGCATGATCTTATAGAAGTGATGAAGATACGTCACATTGTGGATCTTCCTGTTTTAGGTCATATTAATAATGAGAGATCTTTGAAATATAAACAGCTTAGTAATTTACTTTGATAGTCTCACCTTGCCTGTTTTCTGAGAAAATAAAACAGCTTAAGAACTTAAATGTCTGATCCCCGTGTGTCTCTCTGGTTTTAAAGCAGAGCACAGGGAAAGATCGAAGTTCAAGAGCGAGAGGAATGATTTGGAGAGTTCCTATGTGCCTGCGTCCGCGCCACCTCCCAACTCTTCCGAGCCATATTCCTCGGGGGCTCAGTCTATTCCCAGCACCGTGACTGTGATCGCACCTGCGCACCACTCAGAAAACACCACAGAGAGCTGGTCTAATTACTATAACAATCACAGCTCTTCCAACTCTTTTGGTCGGAACCCACCCCCGAAGAGGCGATGCCGAGATTATGATGGTACACATTCTTTTCTCTTATAGTTGACCTCCAAATAGGATCGAGCTTACAGTCCAGATTGTGCTAAAAAGGAATGAATGTGCAGGAGACTTTTTCAACATTTGCTGTTTAACTTGTTTGATTTAAAAGTTGTAGGGAATAAAAGGTTTGACCCTTTTGTTTTTTGTTGTTTCTGTGACTGAACATTTACTCTTAAGTATTCCATAATATTTAGTAGGCAGTAGGAATTGTGATTTCTTTGTGTGGTGTTTGGTGCAATGTGCAATCTACCAATTTTTATTTACTGACTTTGTATTTGAATGAATGAATCTTTGTATATATATATATATATATATTTATTTTTGATTATGGAAACCTAACTATTTTATCGTTTTATAAATTTTTTAAAGTTGACAAAAGAATATCCTAGTATATTCTGATTTCAATGATTATTAACTAAGTCAACTCAAGAAATTTGGGGGAGGAGCCCCTTTCAAGCAGTGCTCTGAAGGCCCACAGGTGCCTCCTACCTCCACATGGTTCTACCTCCTGTGTTGGTGGTTCAGTGTGAGGCCAGAGGATGTGGTGCCTCCAGGGCCACACCTACGGGTCTTGAGAATTTGGGACTGTGCGGCCACACCTACGGGTCTTGAGAATTTGGGACTGTGCTCCACAGTGCTCAGGAGACCATGTGGTGCCTGGGTTTGAACCAGGGTTGGCTGCCTATAAATAGGCCTTAACCTCTGCATGATCTTTGTGGCCCTGGAAATCAATTATCATGTATGTATTTTCTTTTGGTGGGCAGGTGAGGGGGAGGTGGGACCTACACCCAGTAGAGCTCAGGGAGTCATTTGTAGTCTAGTGGTTATGAGCATGGCCACATGCTAGGCAAGTTCCTTCATCTTTGTACTATCTCTCAACACCCCCCCTCTTTTTTTTTTTATATATTTGAGCCATACCCAGTGGTGTTCAGGCTACTAGCTCCAGAGGTTGTTCCTAGCAGTGTTGATTGGTTCGTGACCAGGGATCGACCTGGACCTCCCATATGTAAAGCACACACTCAGCACATTGAGCTCTCTGGCCCTTTTATTATCTCCTACACTTCTATTTTGTTTCGGGGCACACTTGCCCTACTCAAGGGCTGCTCTTGGTATACTGCTCACAGGACCATGTATGTTAGAGACTGAAGCCAGGGCTCCTTCGTGCAGAACATGTGTGCCATCCCATTGAGCTTCGTGCAGAACATGTGTGCCAGCCCATTGAGCTATCCCCGGCCCTGAAGTCTTGCTCTTTTTTGTGGGGAGAGAGGATTTGTTTGGGCCACACCTGGTTATGCTCAGGGATTACTGCTGGTTCTGCCCTCAGGAATTAATCCTGATGGTGCTCCAGGGACCATATGGGATGCCAGGGAGTGAACTATGGTTGGCTGCATGCAAAGCTAGTGCCTTAACTCAGTAATGTTTGTTTGACCCTAAATTGATAGCTTAAAAATATCTGAATTATGAGAACTTTATAACAAATTGGCTGACCTAATACCCATTTAGACCAGCTGTTCTTGACCCTTTTTTTCTATCTGGACAAGTGAGTAATATATACTATAGCTGGCAGGACATATACTATCTGCCTCTACATCAGGAACTTGTCATGATTAACATAATTAACACGAAGACTTTTTTCTGCCTCCATGGTGGGAGAAAACACTGTAAAACTGATGTTTTTCAGGAACCCTTTTTGTTGGTGTTTTGAACTTCACTTAGGTCATAGTTGTTCGATTTTTTTTTTTAACTAAAAAAAAAAAAAATTAAGGCTCTGTAGAGATAGTACAGCAGGCAGAATGCTTGTCTTTTGTGGGGCCTGCCTGGGTTCAATCCCCAGCACTACATGTAGTCAGTCCCCTGAGCTCTGCAAGGAGTGATCTTTCAGTTTAGAGCTAGGAGTAAGCTCCGTGTACCACCACTGGGTATGGTCCCAAAACCAGAATAAATAAAAATGAGAAAATTGACCTTAAACTCATAAATCTTGGTGTATAACTTCTTACTCAACATCTTTATGCCACATTATGCTCACCACCAAAGTTGTTACCATCCACTGCCAAGTAACTGACCCTTCTATTATTGTAATTTTCCTCAACCCCCTCTGGTAACCCCCTTAGATTTTTTTTTTTTTTTTTTTTATTCTTACAGAAAGAGGATTTTGTGTACTTGGTGACCTTTGTCAGTTTGACCATGGGAATGACCCCCTGGTTGTGGATGAAGTGGCTCTGCCAAGCATGATTCCCTTCCCTCCACCTCCACCTGGACTTCCTCCTCCACCACCTCCTGGAATGTTAATGCCTCCCATGCCAGGCCCAGGCCCTGGCCCTGGACCAGGTCCCGGCCCAGGTCCCGGTCCAGGTCCCGGCCCAGGTCCTGGCCACGGTATGAGACTTCCAGTTCCCCAAGGACATGGCCAGCCTCCACCTTCTGTTGTGCTTCCCATACCAAGTAAGTATATGTTCAATGAAGATTTTGTTCTTTGATTTTTGGACCATATATGATGGTGTTTGGGGGCCAGCCTTCAGTCCTGGGGGAACCATGTGGTGCTGGGGACAATCTGGCTATTTGGTAGTATCTTGTGGGTGGCCACATACAATGTTGCTTAGGTATTGTAATGGTCTCTGAGCTGACAGTGGAGTAGGGACCATGTGTGATGCTGGGGCTTTGTCCTGGGGTTGGCAGGATGCAAGGCAAGTGCCTTACCCCCCTGTACTATCTCTCTGGCATGGGAAAGCCGAAATGTTAAAAGAAATTTGGGTGCTGGAATTCTTGCGCTTGGCCTGTTGAACTCTGATTCCGCCATCTTTAGTTTATATAGATTTATATAGTTAACATATTTGTTGTCACATAGAAACTTTACATCTGTGCTTTCCCCCCCTTCTCTGGTTATTTTGATCACTATGGTGTGCATGTTTGCACACATTTTTGTCAGTTTCTGCACAGTTGGTTATGGTACTTGCCAGAGTTGCCATATTTGGACATTTATTGGCTAGATATTAAAGACATTAATTATGCTCAAACATATGTTTGCTAGAGGCAGCTCACCTGGCCAAGGTTTTTACTCATTTTTAGTTATGTTTGCATAAACCAGGGTGTGGTTTATGCATATTCTGCTATGGCCCTTTTGGCCACACACAACACAGTTGTTGGAGCTGCTCTTGGTACACATGGGTGCCCTTGGACTCTGAACTCAAGGCTTGTGTCCAGTAACGTGTCTTTCCTCCCCTCTCTGCATTTCAGTCTTCAGCTCTTTGGGCCCACTAGACTGTGCTTAGGGCTTTCATCAGTTATTAACTTAAGCATCACAGCTCCTCATTTTGCTTGAGAGAGCAGAAATAGTGCTGGGGATTGAGGGGAGGATTATCAAGAGTCTTTTTTTTTGGCGGGGGGGGGGGGCACACCCAGCAGTGCTCAGGGGTTACTCCTGGCTATAGCTCCTGGCGGGCATGGAGGACCATATGGGACGCTGGGATTCAAACCAACCACCTTAGGTCCTAGGTCAGCTGCTTGCAAGGCAAACACTGTTGTGCTATCTCTACGGCCCCAAGAGTCTTAACCCCTGTACTATCTTTCTAGCCTACCAAAACATATTTATAGAACTTAAAAAAAATCTGTTTGGCGCCGGAGAGATAGCATGGAGATAGTGCATTTATTTGCCTTGTATGCAGAAGGACAGTGGTTTGAATCTCAGCAGCCCATATGGTCCCCTGAGCCTGCCAGGAGCGATTTCTGAGCGTAGAGACAGGATTAACCCCTGAGTGCTGCCGGGTGTGACCCAAAAAAACCCCTTAACCATAGAAGTTTGTTCAAGTCCCCAGTCATTTTCCAGCCCCAGTTTCCAGAGGCAAGTGAGCAGTTCTGCTTTTTTGTTGCTGTTTCTATTTTTTTTTGTAGTTGTTGTTTTTTTTTTGGGGGGGTGGGATCATACTCAGGGATTACTCCTGGCTCTGCATTTAGAAATCACTCCTGGTTTGAAGGACCATATGGGACACCAGGGGATCTTAGGTCATTGTGTGCAAGGCAAACCTCCTACTGATTGCACCACCGCTCTGCCCTTACGAGTTGTTTCTGTTTTGATCCACATTTATCCAGTTGTGCATAGATCTTACTCCTACCTCTGTACCCATAGATCACTTCTGATGGGGTCGGGGGAGTATAGAGTGCAAGGGATTAACCCCAAATTGACCATGTGCATGGCAAGCGCCTTAACCACTAACTTAGCACCCTAACCCTACAATTCTACTTTGTTTTTGTTTTTGTTTTTGTTTTTTTTGGTGTGGATTAGTTGCTATTCATTATGTTTTTACAGTGTCTAGGATCTCACACACACAATCAAGTGTTCTACGGATGAGCTTCAGTCCGTAGCTTAGCCTTTACCTTAGATTAGATTAATTCTATTCCAGAACTAAAAATAGTATGATTAATTATACAGTTGATAGGCTTAACATTCATCACATTTCTTATTTCTGTTCTTGGTCATGATAGGTAGTTTGGGTATGAATATGAATATCTAGATTGGTCTGGTTGCCAAGACTTTGACATCAGACACTTATGCTCTGCCTTTTCTTTTTGTCTATAGGACCACCCATAACACAAGCAAGCTTGATAAACAACCGTGAGCAACCTGGGACAAGTGCAGTCCCCAATCTTGCACCAGTAGGAGCAAGACTACCTCCTCCTATACCCCAGAACCTCCTTTATACAGTATCAGAACGTAAGTTTGGTTCACAATTGCTAGATTAGGAAAAAAAAACACATTTTCTCATATCCTACTTTAGAAAAAAGTTAATTGGGGCCGGGGAGATAGCATGGAGGTAAGGCATTTGCCTTTCATGCAAAAGCTCATCGGTTCGAATCCCGGTGCCCCATATGGTTCCCCGTGCCTGCCAGGAGCAATTTCTGAGCATAGAGCCAGGAGTAACCCCTGAGCACTGCCGGTTATGACCCAAAAACCACAAAAAAAAAAAAAAAAAAAAAAAAAAAAAAAAAAAAAAAAAAAAAAAAAAAAAAAGTTAATTAAGTTAATTTTGATTTTTATGAATGTGTCACTTAAAAATTACATTTATATTCACAAAGCATTTTGTAATGATTATCTGTATTTTATTTGATATTTTATGTGATAATATGAAAAACCTTTTGTTTAGGGAAGTTTCAACTATAGAGATTTTTACCTAATAATTGTTTTATCTGAATTTTCTGAAACATAAGACTTAGAGGAAGGTATATACAAAAGGCTAGATAAAATATGTGTAATATCACTAACTTGCATGCTGAAGTGAAGATAGAAAGCGTCATTTTGGTAATATTTAGTGCAATATTTGTCTTATTGTAGTCATATGTTTTTCTTGCATGCTAATTCCCTTTCTCTTTAATTGCCTTTTTTTGGGTGGCAGTGATTTTATGTTTTGTTTAGTTTTGATTTTTGGGTGCTACACCCATTGGTACTTGAGAGTCACTGCTTCTGATGATATTCATGGTGCCATATGGAGTTGGGGGTTGAACCCAGGCTTTCTTATGCAGAGCATTGGCTCAGTTCATTGAGGTATACTTCTTTGGCCACTTTCTAGTAGAGGTTTTTAGTTTACTAAGGCTTTTGGGGGTGGGGTGGGCCACACCCAGCAGTGCTCAATGGTTACTCCTGGCTCTCTGCTCAGAAATTGCTCCTGGCAGGCTCGGGAGATCATATGGAATGTCGGAGATCGAACCCAAGTTCATCCCAGGTCAGCCATGTGCAAAGCAAATGTCCTACCACTGTGCTACCACTCTGGCCCTTTACTAAGGCTTTTTGAAGTTTTTTCTCCAGAAACATAAAAGTAAAGTGATCAGTTGTTAAAAATTCTCATGTTGTTGGGTTGTTGCGATAGCACAGTGGTAGGGCATTTGCCTTGCACGTGACTGATCCAGGATGGACATTGGTTTGATCCCTGGTGTCCCAGATGGTCCCTCAAGCTAGGATAGATTTCTGAGTGCATAGCCAGGAGTAACACCTGAGCATCACAGGGTGTGGCCCAAAAAAGCAAAGAAAAAAAATGTCATATTGCAAGCTTTGCTTTATAATAAAGATCCAGGTGACATGGATATATTCATCTGTATGTAATTATATTTATCACAGTATGTTTTGCTTCCTAAACAATTATTCCTCTCTATCATGTCACAGAGAATCATTCAGTAAGTGATTAAGCTCATGTTAAAATTATATATCTTATTAGAGGCCTGAGAGATAGCATGGAGGTAGGATGTTTACCTTTCATGCAGAAGGTGATTGGTTTGAATCCTGGCATCCCATATGGTCCTTCGAGACTGCCAGGTGCGATTTCTGAGCATAGAGATAGGAGTAACCCCTTAGTGCTGCCGGGTGTGAGCTCCCCCAAAATTATATCTCTACCATGCTTAGAAATGGCTCCTGACAGGCTTAGGAGACCATATGGGATGCTGGGACTCGAACCCAGGTTTGTCCCGGTCAGCCTCGTACAAGGCAAACACCTTACTGGTGTGCCCCACCTTTCCACATTTTTGATAGGATTAATTGTCTTCCTTGGCTCTGGGCTTCAGAAATCGCTCCTGGGAGGCATGGGGGACCATATGGGATGCTGGGATTTGAACCGGGTTCGCTCTGTGTTGGCCACAAGCCAGTCAAATACCTTATTGCTGTGCTATCACTCCGGTTCCTGTTGAGTTTTATGAGAGTTTGATGTATCTTGGAAATCTATTATCTGATGGATTTTCTTCCATATTAGCCCTCATTCTTTCACCATGTTTAATCTTTTTACTTTTATAGCCCCATTTGTTTAGTTTTTGTCTTTGCTCTTTTTCTCTGGAATTGGAAACGTCTCTGAGATCTACAGTATCCTACAGAGATTTTTTTGGGTTTGGACCACATCTAGTAGTGCTCAGGGCTTACTCCAGGTTCTTTGCTCAGGAGTTACTGCTAGTGATACTCAGGGGACTGTATGTGTTGCAGGGGATCAAACTGGAGTTGGCTATATGCAGTTCATGCAGTGCAAGAGCTTTAATTCCTGTACTTTAGCTCCTTTAGAAGTTTTGCTGTTTTGCCAGTTCAGAGATTTATAATCTTCCTCTGAGTGAAAGCATCTGGTAATTGTCTTTTAATGATTTCATTTAGCATATTCAGCTCTAGTTTCATCTGTTTTTTCCCAGATAGTTTTGTTTTGTTTTGGGGGCCACACCCAGCATTGCTCAGGGCTTATTCCTGGCTCTGATCAGGGTTCTCTGGTGCTCCAGTTACACAATAATACAATACAGCACAACACAACACCAAGCCCCTTGACTGCAGTGCTCTCTCTAGTCCCCAGGCCTTCTAAATTGCAACCATTTCTTTTTGAAATAGTATTTAGAAGTCTTAATATGTGTTTAAGAAAATCAGGCTTGATTTAAATAACTGTCATGTTTCTGAAATGTTTGCATGTATTCTTTGTCACTTATTTTAAAAAGAAAATAGTGCCAGGGTTGGTTTGATAGTATAGCAGGTTGCTTGCTAGCCTTAATGAAGCCGATCCAGCTTTGGTCTCTGGTACCCCATATGGTCCCTGGAGCCCTCCAGGAGTGAATCCTGGGTGCAGTCAAAAGTAATTCTCAGCATCGCTTGGTGTGGCCCAGAAAGGAAAAAAAAATTGTGCAAACTAGCTTAAGTCTAGGTTTCCAGTTTACTTTAAGTTATTAATTAAATGCACTTAGTACATTGAGTATTTAACTAGTCGTGATATGGACTGAGATAGTACCTTACATTTCATTGTACAGAAACATTTTCTGCAGTTCACCATTTAAAAAACTATTTTCAAGGGCTGGAGCAATAGCACAGCAGGTAGGTTGTTTGCCTTGCATGTGAGCAACCCAGGTTTAGTCTCCAGCATCCTATATGGTCCCCACAATGGCCCCTGCCAGGTGTGATCCTGAGCGTAGAGCCAGGAGCCTTTATGGTAGCCTGAGTGCTGCTGAGCAAGACAAAACAAAACCAGAACAAAAAAGAACAAATTCCATTTTCAGATTCTGTTTCTGGACCATACCCAGCTGTACTGAGGGAATCACACTTCTGGCATATCTCAGGAAACCATATATGGTATCAGGGTTTACTGCATGCAAAGCAAGTACCCACCTTTGACTTCATTGAATAATATTTCTGTATTTGTTTTGGAATCATACCTGGTGGTGCTCAGGGTTACTCCTGGGTCTAAACTCAGGGATCACTACTGATAGTGCTCGGGGGTCTTACGGGGGACCTGGGATCAAATTTGGGTTGGCCACATGTAAGGCAAACTCTCCCTGCTGCACTATCATTCCAGCCCCCAATATTTCTGTAATATAATGCTTGAATGATCCTTCCCTTTCCTCCATCCTATGGTCCTGCAGTTTTCAGGGCTTATTCTTGACTCTGCACTCAAGGATCACTTTTGATGGTAATCAGATAACTTTATGTGGCGCCAGGGATCAAACCTAGGCCATCTGCTTACAAGTCCAGAACCTTAACTGTTACGCTATCTTTTTAGTCCCATGATTAATCTCTTTTTGAACTTTGAACTTTCAAAGGGTTGGTGTTACTGTCTTCTGTATGTCATGATTTGTTAGCTCCTCCTTTGCTTTCTTTTTTTTTTTTTGGTTTTTGGGCCACACCCAGTGACGCTCAGGGGTTATTCCTGGCTGTTCGCTCAGAAGTCGCTCCTGGCAGGCACAGGGGACCTTATGGGGAACCGGGGGATCGAACCGCGGTCCATCCTAGGTTAGCGCAGGCAAGGCAGGCACCTTACTTGCAGCGCCACCGCCCGGCCCCCTCCTTTGCTTTCTATGTTTGAAGATCAGTGTAATAAAGTTTAGCATGTCTGTTTTCCCTTTATATTTATTATAAAATATAGTTGTGTTGTGGCTTGCCATATTAAAATGTAATAAAACTCCCCAGAAGTTTCATAAATTTTATGGACATTTCATCATGTATAAAAATATGAATTTATTTTAACTTGCATCACCTTGTGAATGTCTCACTTCAGTTAGAAAATACAGGGTAAATCTTACAAATGCTGGATAAGGAGTAATCAATGGAAAAAATAGCATGAATGACCAGCCAGTAGGAGTTTTACTCCTTGATAATTTTTTTTAATTCCCTACCGACTGTATTATATTATCGCTGACCTTGATATTTTTAATCTTGTTCTATACAGTTTGACTTCATTATGTCTAACATTCTTGATTTAGCATATATAAATGCTAAATGTGCTTTCTTTTTTAATTATTATTTCCAATTTTTTGGTTTGTTTTCAAGCCACACCCAGTGGTATTCCTGGTTCTGCCCTTAAGAATCACTTTTGGAGGACTCTGGGGACACTATGTGATGCCTGGGTTGACTGCGTGCAAGGCAAATACTCTGTCTGCTGTACTAATGTTCTGGTCCTCTAAATGTGCTTTCACAAAATGGCTCTTAATATCTAAAGTCATTTCATATTTAATGTTGCTGGTATGCTTATTGGAGTTTGTGTCCCCCTTTCTCTATATTTGTTATCCACCTGCTTATGGCATAACATATTTCATTGTATAACCTCATTACTTTGTAATATTTCTTTCTTTGTTAGGCCATACTTGTGATGATCTGTAAACTCCCCCCCCCCCCTTTAAACTTCTGACTTGCAGATCCATTTTGTGCAAACCTGAAATCATGTATTTGGGAAAGTAAAAAAATTTTTTTTTTTTTCAGATCAAAGCATTTTTATTAAGGGGTGTGGGGCAATCTTCAGGGGAGGATAAGCCGGTGACCTCGGCGAGCCGGGATCTCCGGGCCCTACGGCCGCAGAAAAAAAATTATTTTTTTTTTAAGTGGGATTGATAGTAGTCAAAGCTCTGTATGTCATTGGATTAAGAAAATCTGCCTAGTAGCTTGAAACTTGTGTCTGATGACCTGATAAGATTCAAATTTAGATTTTAGGAAAAGGAGCAGTTTTTCTCTCAGGATCGTAAGCAGTGGAGATTTTTTGCAGTTGAATTATTCTCCTGTCTTTCTACCTAAACATTTTGTGTCTGTTTTTGAGTTAGAAGAACTCAGAAACATCTTTCTCTATGACTATTCCTGTTAGTGTAATTTTCTTGTTCAAAAATCTCAGCAAGTATGTCATCCTTTAAGAGAAGCTGTGACTGTGACTCTCTCACTCCCAGCTGCCCTCCTATTCTCTTCTCTCCAGGACAGCCCATGTACTCTCGTGAACATGGTGCTGCTGCATCTGAGCGACTTCAGTTGGGGACACCGCCTCCTCTGTTGGCAGCTCGTTTGGTGCCACCTCGAAACCTCATGGGATCCTCCATTGGGTACCATACCTCAGTCTCCAGCCCCACCCCTCTGGTCCCAGGTAAGCCTTGCTACAGATGCCCAATCCATGGCCTCTCTGGTCTTTTATACTATATGCTTACCGAACTTCAGATCTGGCATCCCACCAATCCTGCCAACAGAGTTTCATGAAAGCTCTTTGGTATTTTGTATTTTCTGCTTCTCTTCTTCTTTGGTTTGTCCCTAGTGACTGTTAGATGATTAGGCCTCCTGTGTCTGTCATCTCTGGTGTCCTCTGTATTTATTTTCAGTACCTCGGTAACAAAAGTTGTGCTAGTCCCTTGAACTAATTTCTAATCTGGTAGCTAGGAAGAGGAGAGCTGTTTGAGTGTTTTCTAATCACTTATACTCTAGAAGAAAAACTAGATTAATTTCTCTTTGCCACCAAACAAAGCATCTGATTCCTTGCTTATGAACATGTCTTCTCCCAACCCTAGTTGCCCTTTGTGATGTGAGAATGTAAAGAAACTGTGACTCTTGACAATTTTTTCCTTCTGTTGACCGGGATATTTTTATGATCTTTGGGATGCTTGTGAGATTCTGAGGAGATTTTAACATTTCTTACTTTGCATTTAAATCTTAATTCATCCTGGGGTCGGAGCAGTAGCGCAGCACTAGAGCGTTTGGCCTTGCACATGGCTGTCCCAGCATATACCTGGATTGATTCCTGGCATCCTATATGGGCCCTTAAGCCAGGAGTGATTTTTGAGTGCATAGCCAGGAGTACCCCCTGATTGTCACCGGGTGTGACACAATAACCAAAAACCAAAAATAAAATCTTAGTTCACCTTAGTTGACTATGGGACTATAGCTTTGGGGGTTCTATGTGCTCACAGGAATATGTAGACTAAGAATTACAGAAATGATTGCCCTGTAAGTAAAATATGAAGATATTTGTATCTTGCAGTTGAAGCAATGTGAATGAGGAATATTTTCAATGAGAAATAAAAAAGATTGAAGAACTTTCAAATTACTATTGTGAAAATTAGTCATTTTTAACTCTCTCATTTTACATAGGTTGAAGACAGTATCTAGCATTTGAAGATGACTTTAAGCACTAACAAAATTGTTTTAGAATTCTATAGAATAAAGGTTAGTTTTAGAGACAATACAGGATATAGAGAAAACACAAACATTTAAAAAGTAGTTTTGAGGGCCGGGTGGTGGCGCTGGAGGTAAGGTGCCTGCCTTACCTGCGCTAGTTTAGGACGGACCGTTGTTCGATCCGCTGGTTTCCCATATGGTCTTGGGGCGGGGCAGTGGTGCTGGAGATAAGGTGCCTGCCTGCCTGCCTTGTCTGCGCTAGCCTTGGACGGACCGTGGTTCGATCCTCCGGTGTCCCATATGGTCCCCCGTGCCTGCCAGGAGCAATTTCTGAGCATGGAGCCAGGAGTAACCCCTG
>PVKC010009677.1:0-26508 GCA_004027635.1 Crocidura indochinensis | reverse complement strand
GCAGGCACCTTAGCTCCAGCGCCACCGCCCGGCCCCCAAATGGGAGGAGTCCTTCTTTTTTTTCTTTTTTTTTGGATCACACCCAGCAGTGCTCAGGGGTTACTTCTGGCTCCATGCTCAGAAATTGCTCCTGGCAGGCAGGGGGACCATATGGGGCACCGGGATTCCAACCGATGACCTTTTGCATGAAAGGCAAACGCCTTACCTCCATGCTATCTCCCGGGCCAAGACAGACCTACTTTCAACAGACTGCGCTGTTAAACCTGATTCTCCATAACTCATTGATTGCAACTATCCTAAAACTTTTGCGTGAATTAACAAACTCTGAGGGAGATGCTCTGAGAGAGGACAGCAGATGGTGTGAGACCAAAGGCTCCAGTGCTGACATAGGGCTAAGGATCTGAGACTGGTGTTAAGACAGCCTGTACCTCCCATCCCAGACTTACAGCATGTTTGTTATTTGCTTGTCTTTATCATCAGAAAGTATCTCAGTGTAGAGAAAGTAAAAGGAGGAAATGACTGTCTTGGATACTAAGTAATCACCCTCAGCAGAAAGGCAGTTAAAATCTTCTCTGTCCTCTAAAAATATCTGCCTAATCATGGAGCCATATATTTCCTGTCTCCCTTGATTTTTCCCAGCCAGCCTGTTTAAAAATGTGCCTGTAAGGTAGCCTGTTCCTGGGTGAGTATCAGAACAAAACAGTCTATTACTCAACCTTTCTACTGGGTCTCTGTACTCCCAAGGATACTTTCTTCTTCCTTGACATTTTTTTTTTTTGGTTTTTGGGCCACACCCAGTGACGCTCAGGGGTTACTCCTGGCTACGCGCTCAGAAGTCGCTCCTGGCAGGCACGGGGGACCATATGGGAACCGGGGGATCGAACCGTGGTCCGTCCTAGGCAAGGCAGCAGGCACCTTACCTCCTGCGCCACCTCCTGGCTCCCTTCCTTGACATTTTTGACATTGAAAATCTAAATTCCTGCACTATTTTCAATATATTTCTGCAACTATGCTTTATGGAAGTTCAAAAATATGCTTTTCAAATCAGTTGACAAATCTTTTTAGGACCGGAGCAAGAGCACAGCTGGGAGGGCTTTTGCCTTGCATGTCGGCAACAGGCTTTGATCCATGGCATCCCATATGATCCCCCGAGGCTTCCAGGAGTGATTTCTGAGTGCAGATCCTGGAGTAACTCCCGAGCTATACCAGGCATGACTTCCCCCCTCAAAAAGGTAAACTTTTCAAGAGAGCAAGAAAAACAAGTTTACTAAAACATTTAACTCTTATGTATTACTAATCATAAAATTCTCCACTTACCAAATTTGATGCAGTCTTAATACCTGCTGCTATGCACATCATTGCCCAAGGCTGCTCAGTGTTTGCTGGCAGGGGTGTGTACAGGTACCATGCGCCAAAGACCCCCACAATCAGGAACAAAATCACTTTTCTGCTCATCTTAATCCTGCTCTCCTTAGCGACACAGCAGATGCACTTTGGCAAAAGCAATAAACTAAAATTTTACCCAGCTACATTGGTCAATGATTATATGTTACCTAACTCTGACTATAAAGCCTCTGCCCAATCTGTTATCTAATTTGGCTGTCATTCCAGAAATGACTTGAAGAAGTACAAAAGAATAACTCTACACAATAGAACTTCTTGACACAACTACCAAATTTACTAGCTGTATTACATTGGTAGGTAGTCAACAAATATACATTTGTTGCACAGTAATTGGGGCAGAATATTCATGAGGGAATAGAGAGTATTGAAGATAGTATATATTTTATATAATAAACCTTAAATTGAGACCTGACAAATATTGTAAAAAAACTGTAAAATCTTTCATGAGTCAATGTATGTTGTTACTCACTTTATGCCACTTTCACTACCTTGTACCAATGACAGTCTCCAATGAATCATGCTAATCACAAGAAAATGTCACAATAATCATGCAGATAGCTAGCAGTTCTTGGGCACCTGTCGATAACCCATGTTTCAGTGTATTAAAGCTCATATTATATTCTCTACAGCATTCTGAGACATAAAGGGTCCCAAGAAAGCTCAGAAAATTGATGCAGATTTTCAGAAAGGCCCTGGGGCCGGCATCCCAGGCTTATTCTAACTCCAATGTCCACACATTACCTTGATAAATGTACTGTAAGTAGACCAGTTGAGTTGGAGACGTGCCCTGTTCAACTCACTTTTCAAGTGTCCCTCTCAGACCCTCTCCTAAGAAGGGCACTAGATTGTGCTAGTCTATGGGGCTAACATTACTGCATAATGGCCAGGCACAGCAGGAAAGTCACAGGTTCAGGAAGACAGTCCTGAAAATGGATGGCCTTGCTGCTGTGCTTCTCTGTGAGCTGAAAGTGGTTGTTTGGGGGTGTTTTTTGTTTTTACAAAGTTTTACTATTTTGGGGGTGGGGTGATGATAAAACAATAGGATTTTTTGAGCAGAACTTAATTTAAAAGATATAAGGAGAGAGGAAATACATGGTTAGGAGAATACAGGCTGGAGATGGAGCAATGGCACAAGCAGTAGGGTATTTGCCTTGCACACGCTGATCTAGAATGGACTGTGGTTTGATCCCCTAGCATCTCATTTGGCACCCCAAATCAGGAGTGATTTCTGATCGCATAGCCAGGAGTAGCCCCTGAGTGTCACTGGGTGTGCCCCTAAAAGCAAGATTTTAAATGAATAAATAAATTCCAAACTTTTTCAGAGTACCAAATTAATTTGTATATTCATTAAAAAGGCCTTCCAGGAATCTCAAAGTTGAGCTTCTTGGAACCATCTGACCATGTCCAGGAGGACTGGGGTGTGTCTTTTTCCAAGTCAGGACCCCATGTGCTCAGAAAACCCAGACCCTGAGAATCACAGCTAGCATCCTTGGCCACATGATACATAATAAATTTGTGTGTTAAAAACAAAATGCTGTATATATATGTTATATGTATATAGCCTTGCTTTGGTTTCATCTTGCAGGTTTTATATATATAATATATATATACCATTGTATATATCATATATACTACATATGTATACACACATATAGATAGATATATGTATATATAATATATATATAACAATGGTATATATAACAAGAAAGATAAAATGTTAATGGTAGCTATTCCAGAAGACCTAAAATAATTACCTTATAGACATAAAGTCACTCATTTATTTATTCTATCTCTAGAGACTGGTATATGTCTATTTTGTATTTTGAACTATAAACCAATATCATGCTATTAATTTGGTTAGGTACTTTGCTGCAGGCAGCTTCTGTCTACAGTGCCAGCTGAGCTTTAATGAGCTAGCTTCAGAGGACTGGGTAAAACACAGCTGGTGTACAGAATAATATTTAAGAAATGATGACCACATACGAAGTATAGGGATTCACATCTGGTGATCATGTGACACGTTTAATTTTTAAGCAGGGAGTTTTTATAAGGGATAAAGCCAGTCATAGATATGAGAAGAATGTTTACAATTGCAAAGCAGAGTTAAACAGTAAACAATACATTAGCAATGGGTGTGAGCCATAAGAATTCTGAGTTACAAAGGAGAAGGTCATAACTCAAGGCAGCTCTACTAACTAACTTCACCAACTAACTTCACATGCAAAATAAGGGACTATTAAGAAGTAGAAAAAAATCTAGGAACACAATCTTCACTAAAATGGGCTTTATTATTTTAGAGGTTAAGTGAAAGAAAGAGCTAAACCCACTAATGTTTAAACTGCAACTAAGGTGTCAATAACCCAGGGTTTGCATTCTGGCTACACCTTTGATTAAAAGAAACTGAGTCTACAAGGACATATTTGAAAAAGAGAAAAAATAGTGTCTTTAATTTTGATGCTAAATATTATCCAGAAATGGGGTTCTCTTAGTAATCTTTGGTGCTGGGATTTCTAAGGAAAATAATTTGATTGAAATCATATTTTGGCCTGTGATTTTGCAAGGGAGAGATAACCAAATACTACAGAAAATGTAATGCCAGTACGATGGCATGAATTTAAAAAATATATCTTTGGAAATTCCTGAACTCTCCACTCAGGGGCAAAACATCCACAGCAGATGTTTTGAGGAGCTCCTTGGGGGTTTTCTCAGTTCTCGACACTGGGGATATCCAGGGATACATCTGGTTGGCCTCCTGAGTTCCCCTAATGGAAATGTCTATGCATGATATGGCAGTACTTTATCCAAGAAATAAATATTAGTGCTACTAGACATCTCTTCTAGTTACAATTTCAACTGAAAAATGTTTTCATAGTTCATTATTTGTAATGATCTTTTTTGTTGTATTTGGACTTTTAGCCCTCATTGTTATAATAATGATCATCTGATAGAAAAAATATTTGAATTTTAGATCTTAAGTTAATTTTTTTCTAAATTTCTCTCTGAGTATGTCATATAGTCAAGTAAGGACATAGGTGGTGACAAAATTCTTTAACTGGGAAGCACTGGCCAACAAAGGTGATGCTCTGGTTTCTGTAAATTCTGGCATTGATAACTTTGATTTTCCCAGAGCTGGTTGAGTGTAAATAAAACATTTTAGTAGTTCTCAGATATGAGCATGCTCCAAATTATAAACTGCAACAGATGTCAGGGTTAGACAGGACTATGCTGGTTTTTATCATGTCAAAAAGTACATCATCTTTACCAAAATATAAAGTAATGTATTTTATTACTAGATCCCTTGTCAGAAAGATACCATGTTTATTTTATTGATGAGAAGGTAAAAGAAAAATCAATGATCTTTGAGGATAAATTCAAGCCTGTTTCTTGATTTTATGTTTTAGCTAAAAATTATTCTGCACCTGAAAAAAGGAAAAATTATCATATAAGAATTACATTGTAGTGTAAGCTATATTGAGATAATTCTATGTATTATAATTTTCACAATGTTTATAATGTGAGCTGCATGAAATATGCTAAGCTTATTTTAGCAGTAATGATTTAACAGGTTTGGTTGTGTGTGATAGAGAAATAAACATATAATTTTTTTTTTTTTGGTTTTTGGGCCACACCCAGTGAAGCTCAGGGGTTACTCCTGGCTATGCACTCAGAAGTGGCTCCTGGCTTCCTGGCTTGGGGGACCATATGGGAGCCGGGGGATCGAACTGCAGTCCGTCCAAGGCTAGCGCAGGCACCTTATCTCCAGCGCCACCGCCCAGCCCCCATAAACATATAATTTAAAATAAATACTTACATATACAGAATGTCCAAGAAATCTTTTCTTAAAAATCTTCACTAATGACACTATATCTGCTGTCACACTGCCAGTTCCATGAAATCACTATGTTCTTGATGTAAACCAAGCCATAAAAATCATGGGTACACTCACCATGTAACTAAATGTGGATAATCTTGAGAGGAGTGAGGCATGTTCAGTCCCCAAAGCAACCACACCTGCTGCACCTATCAGCCACAACCACTTTGCTAATGGCCAACCTTCACCACTCATTTATGGTTCTCTGCAGAAAGACAAAACCAATCAAAACTCTAGGTATGCTAGAATTTGGGAAGATATCATCAGGACATTTTGGAGTGAATTTTGGTATCCTACTCCTGACTTCTTGTACTTTTGAAAGCCCTGGCAGCTAAAGACAAACCCAACAAAACCCACAGTATCACTAATATTATTCGAATTATTGGACCACATTTGCTGGAACTTTATTTTTCTTCAATACTATCATCCCCATAGGAAGACAGCAATTTAGGTGCCAATGTTTCTCTGAAAGTACTTAATGTTAAACACAAATGAAGTAACGAATGGTCAACTAGCAACAAGAGCTTAATAAATTTTATAACAATGACTTAATGACCTCATTAGAAATACAATAATTTTCACAAATTTTCTTGATATTATACTCTTCATTTGTTCTAGTTCTTTACCATTTTTTTAAATAATTTTTCTCCCACTTACCAGCAAGCAAATGTTTTATGATTAGGTAAGTCAACTATGCTATGTGATATATGCTCTTTAAATAAAGTAAATAAAATTAAAAATATCTTCACTAAGAAAAATAAGTGTGGAGTTTTAACTAGATGCACCAGGAAGGTCATTTTTTGATATATAGTCAGATTAAATCAGCATGCTGTATATGTGAAATGAATACAATGATATAGTTTGTTTATTGTTAACCTAAAATGTCAATTTATTATTATGTTAAAAAACAGACTTTTTAAAGTCTTTTGTCAGGAGATGTAATGCTGCTGGCTGTATCAAAAGGAAATTGTGATACAAGGAACCATAACCAGAAAGGAAATGGAACTGTCCCTATATGCAGGCTGACAGAAATACTACCTCATTACTATAATGTTATAGGGAATACCAACTAGTCCAATCATTATAGAAAACAATATAGATTTTCCTAAAAAATAAGGATTAACTTCCATATACCATAGACATTTCATTCCTGGAAATATAGTCTTAGGTCCAAAAAAACACAATACATAAAAGCCTTCTGTATGTCTATGCTCATGGCAACATTATTCATAATAACCAAAAGCTGAAAACATTCCAAGTGCCCAAGAACAGAATTGTGTATAAAGAAGCTATGTTATGTCTACCGTAGAATAATGGTAGTATTCTATGAAAAAAATGAAGTTATAAAGAAAAGATGAAGTTATAAAATTATGAAGTTATAAAAGAAAAGATGAAATTATAAAATTCGATGATACCTGGATGGGTATGGAGAGTATTATGGTAAGTGAAATGAGTCAGAGGGAGAGATCAGATATAGAATGATCACACTTATTTGAAGAACATAAAGAAACATTATAGGAGAATAATATTCAAAGATAATAGGAATGAAGGAGGAAGAACCTGTTCTTGGTAGGAAGTTTGCCACGTAAGAGAGGGCAGCAAAGAAAAGAAAAGGGACTATTATGATAATTGTAAGAGGAAGTGTTCAAACTGGACAAGACCTGGAAGTTGAAAGGAGGTAAAGTGACAGGCAAGATACCGTTTCAGAAACAGTATTGAAAATCACTGTTCTTAATGGGAAAAAGAAAAAGTTTCTGCCTTTGAGGCAGGCTGGGTATTGAGAAGAAATCTGAGGATTTTGGTGATGGGAAGTGAACACAGGTAAAGGTATGGGTGCTAGAACATTGTAGATCTGAAGCTCAATCATGAACAACTTTGTAATTCATTAAGCAAGAGAGATAAGAGGGTGTTGTGATTATTGTTTATCACTGACTCTCCTCATTTCTCTTCAGGAAATACAAACAGAGAAATAAAAAGAGAGAGAGAGAAAGAGAGGGCAGGAGCCTTCCTACTCAGGGCACTGCCCAATTGCTGAGTCCCAGGTATGTCAGGAAGTGTAAAATAAAAAGTCACGAGTGGTGAGATTACCCCACACGCCATATTTCTAACCCCTTGGGGATAGATCTGATGAAACCAAGTATTGATGGAGAAATAATACACCAAACAGTTAAGAACAATACATTGAAATCAGTGTTCTTTTCACTTCATGAACTTCTGCTTTGTACTCCCTGTGCCCTTGCTCCAAGCCAAAAGTGTTCTTTTATTCAAATCAAATCCCTATAACAGGTGGGGCAAGTCAGGAGAAACACAAAAGTAACTATCCGGTGGCCCTTTACTTATCAAATGAAGATTTTAGGGGAAGAAAAAGTGGGGGGAACACCTTTGTTTGGTGTTATTAGTTTCATCTTACATTTTCATGCTTTCTGTTTGAAATTAAAAAAAAAAGAAAATTTACAAAAATATTGATCTACTTTTTTCCGCCATTGTAAAATAAAAATTCACAAGTAAATAGACCACTCTAAACACCATGCTTCTAACCCCTTAGGTGCACAGGTCTGATAAGTTAGGGTAGTGGCTAAGAAATAATACCAAGCAGTCAGGAAAGTGTCATTGGAGTCCATTGACTTTCACTTCATGGCTTTTCTGCCTCTCCCTTTGCCTGAGCCCCAACCCAGAATTGCTCTTTTTTTTTTTTATTCAAAAAAAATCCACATTTCAGGAGGGGAAAGTTCAGAGAAACTAAAAAGTAACTATCCAGTGGATTTTTACATATCAAAGGTAAAGTTTACCAAGAAGAGGATATTGGGGGAGCAACTTTGCTTGGTGTCATTAGCTAGTCTCATCTTACAGGTGAGTTGAAAGTGTTTCCTTGAGATACTCCCTGTCTCCTCCACAAGTGTCAGGAAAGGGATAAAGAATACAGACACACTTACATACCTACTCAGTGGCTAGCCCATGGAAGAGCAGCAGCTACATTGCAGAAAATGCCAAGACCTTGAAATCAAAGGCCCCAGTGATCTTTCCATGAAGCCACAGATCAGAAATTAGTTTTCCAGATGACCACTATTGTTTGCCACTCTGTCACTGGTATCTCTGCTGCTTCACCTTTCATTATCCCTTTCTCCCTTTTGATGTTCACAATTCACATCAAATTCATTCCTCAAGAGGCTGGAGTATATCCACTAGATGTAGCAGTTTTGCCCTCAATTCATCAGGCTCTGTGTCATTATTTATGTGATTCTGTATAACAGTATGATCCATCGCTGCTTCTTTCATCTTATCCCATATGAGCTCAATCTCAGAGTCTATAGGTGAGAATAGGTATTCATTCACAATAAGTATCAGTTAGTTATTAGGTATTCAGAACAGGCATTAGGTATATACATTAGGTATTAGTTATATAGGTTGTAAGCATTCAGAATAGGTCTATAGCTTCCAAATAGGTATTATGTCAGAATCATAAATTAGAAAAATTTGGATAGATCACTCTAAAAATGGGCCTCAATATCATGGTATTGAATATTTTTCCTCAATCATGGATAGTTCACATTTACCTGATAATGTTAGAAAATATAATAATAATAATAATAATAATAATAATATAGGTTAAGAGAATGTGCTTGCTTTTAAGGTTTGGAATTATAGATAGAGAATTATTTAGAATTGATGGTGTTTTTTGCTTCTGTATTCTGCTTCTTTAAGAGAAAAATTCATAGTCAAATCAGAGTGCAGGAATGGAAGGCCAGATAAGAATATTCCTTGTCAGGAATCCAGGCCTACTTCCAGATAAATTAGGGCCTTCTCGGGAATACAGGTCTCCTCCCAGATAAAGCATACGTGTTCTCCTAGCTGGAGGGGAAAGACCTCATTCTCCATCCCTCCATCAGTGAATCTCTTTAGGGGCTGACTTGCTACAAAGCAGGACTTTCTGAAAGCCATCTCTCAGTACATTTATTGTCCATAAAAGCTGTCTATATTAGATATCTGGACTTGGGTGGAATGGAATGAAGACAACAAGGACCCATGATTATAGCAAGGTTGCATACCTTTGTCTTCTTTCCCCCCATTTTTTCTTTTCCTCTTTTTTAAATTTGTTCTCTTTGCTGTTTGCTATTTTTGAACTAATGCATCTGTGTGCAACAGTGAGGTATTTGTGTTGCTAAGCCTATGGAACCCTATATAAACCCTAGCTTGATGCTTTGCAGGGTCTCCAGCACTGCCCGTTGTTTCAGGAAATGCTGCACCTCAATGCACTGATAATAAACTCCATAAATCCGTTATGTAATTTGTATTACTGTCCTGGCTCTTTATCTCTAAAAACTTGTGTTGGTGGTCATTCTCCGACTCAAACATTTGGAGGCTCCACTGAGATCCCCTAGCCAATTTTTGAGGAGACAAACCGACAGTTTCGGAGTTTCCTTTCTTTTTCTTGGTTTTCTGAGGAGAGAAGTTTGGCCAACATACTTAAGGGAGACTTGAGTCTCCACCTGATATTTCTGGTTGCTAATTCTTCAGGTGGTTGATCTAGAGACACCACGTGTGGCAGACCTGGACATGCCACAAGTCGAGGGAGACGTCTGATAATTAGACACTGCTATGAATGGTCCGCTGAATGCCGTTTGGACAGTTGAAGGGAAAGAATCCTGACAGGTGTGTGAATGGTGGAAGGCCCTCTGAGACTTTGTTGTGGAGTGTGCAACGTGCATGGGAATGAGTGTGCTGGAGCACTAGGCAACAAGTGTGGCAAAGTTCTGAAAGAATTTGATTGCTGGAATTCTGTCTTGTGTTATTTTGTCTTGTTTGTCCTCTTTCACTCTGTGCCTATCTTTGTCTGTGGTTCTCTGTTCTCTGTCTTTTCTGGTCAGAACATGGAGAGAAATTTTAGGGAAATTTCCCCAGAACTGTTGGAATTTGGTTTGACTTCAGTAGAAATTATTTGTTGCATTGACCTTGTGTGTCTTTGTATAACCTGATTTGTAAGTTTGATATTGTTCTACTGGAGACAGGACAGAGGGCAGTGGGGAGTGCGGTAAACTCCATATTTTCCTTAGTGGCCATCAGTACATAAATTTGTCCTAGAGAATATCTGGACATTGTGGCCATCTCAGTCATTGTTCTGCCATGTTTTGGCTGAGCAAGAGGAACATAAATCTGCATGTGTAAAAAAAATTTATCATGGAAGCTATTTACCTTAGGTTGTAAATTAGTTCATTAGTAAAATTGGCCTGTAGTTTTCTTTCTTGGTAGTGTCTTTGGCATCTTTGAGAAGCAGTGTGATGTTAGCCTCATAAAATGAATTAGGAAGGATTCCTATCTTTTCAATATTTTGGAAGAGTCTGTGGATCAGTGGTAATAATTTTTCTCAGAATGTTTGATAGAATTCACCTGTAAAGCCATCTGGACCTGAACTTTTGTTTTCTTTAATTACTGGTTTAATTTCCTCAGATGTGATTGGCTGGTTTAGGCTTTCTAGATCCTCCTTATCCAGTTTTGGAAGATGATACTTTTCCAAAAATCTGTCGGTTTCTTTTGGGCTCTCTAACCTGAGTGTAGTTGTTCATAATAAGTCCTCATGATGTGTTGGATTTCTTGGGGTTCTGTTGTAATCTCTCCCCCTTTCATCTGTGATCCTATTTATTTGGGTGTTTTCCCTCTTTATTTGGTGAATCTTGCCAGTGGTTTGTCTACCTTGTTTATTCTTTCAGAAAAACAACAGTAGCAATCTGGCAAGGTTCAGGGTGAGCATGGAGAGAAAAACCATTTTTCTGTGGCTGATTGAATTAAATGCATTTTAAAGTCCACACCTCTATGGCAATCTATATGAAAGTAATTTAACCTGAATAAGAAGAATAAGAAGTAACTAAGATCTGTGATTATATTAAAGTACCATCTATTGCTCCAGGACCTAATAATTTGTGTAATATTCCCCTGTCTAATTGAGCTGATTATTTTCAGGTTTAATCCACAGAACCCAACCTGTCAATTGCCTCTTATTGATTAGGGTATTATATGGTAGGGTCCACAGTTCCTTGCTAGCTTTAAGAAATTACAAAATATAGACCTTCACTCACTCTACCTTTTAATGACTTCTAAGGTGATGAAATCTCTACTAAAAATAAGGAACAGGGAGGTTCCAGGGCAATAAGTGCAAAGAAGAGCCATGGGAATTCAACTCAATGAGCTAAACCCATTATTGACATTGATTTTACCAGGTATGGGCTGTGTTGTTCTCTTCACTCCAACAGCTGTTTAAGTTGCAGGATTACCTCGCTTCTCTTTGCTGTGGAGTCGCCTGAAAAGAAGAACCCACTGCAGAGTTAAAGTAACCCAGATACCATCTGGTTGCCCTGTAAACCTAATTAAAGTCTCTTCCCTAAGCCCTCCAGTAGCCCAAAAGCATCCCACCCTGCCATGTCCTGCCATCTCCACCCTGAAGGAGACCTCCTCAGCCTAAGCTGTCAACCAAACAGTATCTCCTCTGGTCTCTATCATTGGCAGACAATTAGAGATATAAAGGAACCCATCCATGGGACCGGTGAGAGCCCTTCATGCTTATTATCCTCGTCACCTTCTTTAGGCTAGGTTTGGCAAGAACTATAATAGGAATGGCCTCTATCACACTTTACCAACTTGGAATTAAATTAGTCAGTTTAGCATTACTTTGGGTCCTATAGGCTTCAGTACTAGGTACATGAGGAAGATTCCTCATTGCATACTAGTAAAAAGGGGCAATGTGTTGAAAAATATAATAATGATAATAAGAATATAGGTTAAGAAGATGTGATTGCTTTTAAGGTTTGGAATCAGGGGTTTAGAATAATTTAAAATTTAATCTTGCCTTTGCTTCTGCATTCTGCTTGCTTACAGGAAAAATTCCTAGTTACATCAGAGTACAGGAAGAATGTGCCTGGTCAAATCTATTATATTGAGTAAATTAAGTCAGAGGGAGAGTGGTAGAAGCAGAATAGTTTCACTTTTCTGTGGTTTTTTTTTAAAAAAAAAATAAAATACATTCTTGCAACAATTCTCAGAGACAAAAGAGATGAGGGCTGGAAGATCCAGCTCACAATATGAAGCTCACCACAAAGAGTGATGGGTAAAGTTAGAGAAATAACTACATTGAGAACTATCATAACAATGTGAATGAATGAGGGAAGTTGAAAGCCTGTCTAGAGTACAGGTGGGAGTGGGGTGGGGAGGAGGGAGGTTTGGGACATTGGTGATGGAAATGTTGCACTGGTGAAGAGGGGTGTTCTTTAAATGACTGAAACCCAACTACTATCATGTTTGTAATCAAGGTGTTTAAATAAAGATAATAATAATAATAATAATAATAATAATAATAATAACAGGGCCCGGAGAGATAGCACAGCTATGTTTGCCTTGCAATCAGCCGATCCAGGACCAAAGGTGATTGGTTCGAATCCCGGTGTCCCACACAGTGTCCCCCGTACCTGCCAGGAGCTATTTCTGAGCACACAGCCAGGAGTAACCCCTGAGCACCACCGGGTATGGACCAAAATAATAATAATAATAATAACAAAAGAATGTTCCTGGTCAGAAAACCCAGCCTCCTTCCAGATAGAGCAGGACCTTCTCAAAACCATTTCACAGTACATCTGTTATCCATAAAAGTTATCTATATCAGATCCCGGACATGGGTGGAATGGATTGATAACAGCAAGGACCCATGATTGTAACAAGGTTGCACGCCTTTTTTCTCTGACTTGCTCTCTTTGCTATTTGCTATTTTTGAATTAATACATCTATGTGCACCAATGAGATACTTGCATTGATTAGCCTACGGAATCCTATACAAACCCTAGCTTCATGCTGTGTGGGGTTCCCAAGACCACCTGGTGAGTCAGAAAATGCTTGATTCCAGTTCACTGGTAATAAAACCCTATTGTGTGATTATCATTGCTGTACTGGGCCTTTGTCTCTGAAAAGTTGACTTGGTCATCATTCTCAGACTCTAAAATCAAAATAGCAACTCAGTCTGTTCTTTCAAAGTATAAAGAAAAAGACTGAGAATATATATATATATATATGTATATATATATATAGTTCACAATAATACCCTTGAGAAGTAGACACTAGTAAATATGCTTAAATACATTAAAATTTACATTTTATTACATATTTCAGTCCACTAAAATTTTTTGCATTTCATTCAATAATAATCATTGATTGAAAATTTATGGAAGATGTTTAACAGAAAATATGTCATTTTAATCATTTACTCTAATATATATATATATATATATATATATATATATATATATATATTTTGGGTTTTGGGCCACACCCAGTGACGCTCAGGGGTTACTCCTGGTTATGTGCTCAGAAGTTGCTCCAGGCAGGCACGGGGGACCATATGGGAACTGGGGGATCGAACCGTGGTCTGTCCTAGGCTAGCGCAGGCAAGGCAGCAGGCACCTTACCTCCTGCGCACCTCCCGGCTCCCTACTCTAATATTTTTAAGTTTGAAATATATAGTTATATATATGTTTGAAATTTCTATTTGTACCCAGCATGCAATTCATAAAGGTATGAATGATACATCAAGTAAAATTCTTCCATGTTATCCTTCCTCTTTCACCAGTTTCCCTAATCTGAACCTCTGATTTTTTGTAATCTTTGAAGTTCCACTAATATTCCTGTGTTCTGTAGAGTAGTATAGTAGTCTAAGCATGGGAAGGACTGTTCTCCTAAATCTGTGTATTTGAGAGTAAAATTTGACAAAAGTACTGGCATGGCTTCCATGTCATTTAAAAACTAAGAATGATACACTTATAATCAATACATTTCTATTATTACATCATTTCCACTCCCAAATAATAGGAGATACCTCCAATAACCTGTACCTAAGAACAAATCTTTCATTAGTTAGATTTTAAGTTTTATATATATTTAGAAGTATGAGTACTTCACAGTAAATTATTATAAGATGATATTTAACATTTTATTTTTTTATTTGTATTAAAAATGACATGTGCTGGTGGAGGCCTATCTCCCCACATCTCCATCTTTTTACTTTATAAGAATTGGGGGAGTTATGCAGGAGGGGCTGGAGACCTATGTGGTTTGTGTCTGACTTAGGTGGTCATGGTGACACCTAAAGAATGTCCCAGAATCTTGCCTGTTTTTGACTACCCAACCATCCAATAGATCATGGGTTTCTGCTAACGAAACATATGCTGCAACCTCTCTGTTTCAAGTCTGTACTGTTAACTCATTGACTACATTATCAAGCATTGAAACTATGTGAAAATGGCTCTTTATTATAGCCACCAGATGATTAAAAATGCAAGGTCCAAAAGTGATAATAATTAGAAAAATAATTAATGGTCCTGCCAATGCAGATAAAAGGGTATAAAGTCAAGGAGACCAATTAAACCAATATTGATACCAAGATGATTCCGCATCCCACTCTCTTTTTATTTGTTCACTTCCTGTCTACAATTTATTAATAGAGTCTTCAAATAGTCCAATATGTTCAGTATAGATGCAGTATTCTTCGCAAAGGGCAGCACAAAGGTCACTTACTTTCAGAAATATTCTTTCCAGGCATTGTAGATTTTGCAACACTACCTCAGCCAAGGAGCATAAGGAAGTCTGCAGGTATGTGAAAACGTTGCCAATTTCAGCCAAGTCCTTATCAATTTGTACTCTCATTGCTGCAATCGTTGTGTACTGCTCTTGCAAAGCCAAGGATTGCTGCTCTGGTGGCTGCTCTTGCAAGGCTTAAAAGGAAGACCACAGTGATAGCAGCCATAGTGCCTAAGTCCAGCTTGACGTGAATCATGGTGGCAGAGGTGTACATATCTGGAACAGAATGCCAGGTAACTGAGGGAAATAACTGGGCAATGACACATATATCTGGGTTATTGCTTAAAAATGCTGATTGATATAAGCATTGATATAGGTAAGGCCTATATTTTTACATAGCCATTGTCCAGTGGTTGGAACTTCCCAACCACTGGGCAGAGTCATTATTATCAGTATTTTTATTAGATATATGTGATATTTCTGGCTGGGACCCAAATGGGTCTAAGTTCTTCCTGTGGGAACACACAGCCAAAGCTATCACCTGGTGACAACAGAGAATCTGGACTATTTATTAGTAGACTCTATTAATAAATAGGAAAAGGACATGTCCAATTGATAAAATTGAAACAATAAGGGGGGATGATCATACTGTCTCCCTTGCCCACTATATAGGCAGAAACCTTGATTCTGCACCTGTCCATATGTTAGACCCAGGGTGTCAGAGGTGAACATGATTGAGTTTCAGTTGCATTCATATAAAAATGATTGATTAAGGTCAATAGCTTCATAAAAGGGGGTGCTGCATCAAAAAAGCCAGCAAGCCTGAGTCAATATAGGCCTTGTATAATTAAACATAACATAGGTGGAGTTTATAAGCTGCCAAAGGACATGCATGATAAGTTTAAACCTAAAAAAATGTGGCACATAGGCAATGACCCACTAGTAATCACAGTAAACTAGGATCTATATATTGATGACCCGGAGGTCACAGTAGTTGGACTGGGTGATGAAAAGCTGAGAGATGTTACAGGGAGAGCAGGAGGTGGCGTGGGATCAAGGAGCCAACTGTTGAGGCCCTATTTTAAAGTTAGGATAAGTGATATTTAATTGAATTTTAAAAAGTAATTCAGAGTCTTGCCATATTCATAAAATCTGAATCCCCACAACATTCCTTTTTATTCCTTCTACATTTCTATTACCAGTTTCTGAAATTGTAAAAGCATAGGTTACATTGAGTAACTCTTAACGAGCACAGAGCTAATGGCGTTTTGGTAATTTTATAAAATCTTTGGAGCTATACTTTATCCAGATACCTGAACCTGTAGATTCACACTGCCTTGCAGCACAATAATAATCCCTTTTGCTTCCACATTTGGTTGTGAAAAAGGGCCATGACCTGGGTATATATAAAATTGTAAATCACGCAAATTATTTTTTGCACTTAATATGGAGTAACCATAAGATGAATCACGTAGGTTAAGGTGGCCAGGGCCTGTCCAAGGTACTTTAATACTGGACCAAAGAAGCTTACAAGGTCACATAAATCAAACTTCAAGTCTGGAAACCAGGGTCTGGTTGAGTAGGTAGAGCATTCAACCATAGGGTATCAACACTCGTTGTAGCTCGAAAACTTGCCTTTGCTGCTTAACTGGAATGGAGCCAAAAGGAAGCTAGCTAGAAAAATAAAAATAATCCTGCACATCTTCCTCCTGCAAAACAAAAGAAAAGCTAACCTCAGATTGGATCAACCTGGGCAGAGTCATTATTATCAGTATTTTTATTAGATATATGTGATATTTCTGGCTGGGATCCAAATGGGTCTAAGTTCTTCCTGTGGAAACACACAGCCAAAGCTATCACCTGCTGAGAACAGAGAATCTGAACCCTTCCTTTTCCTTGATTCTGGGTCCTTCCATTACACTTTCACTTGGGAATTGGCTGATTCCTTTTTCCAATGTCGGACAAAGGCCAACAGCCCATTCTCCTTACTGGAAATTGAGTCTGCTAAATGTACAGGGGATCCTTATAATTTTGCACCTCGAGGAGAGAAGCTCTTTGTGAAAGTTTATTTTCTTAGAATACATTCTTAAACCATTCTGTACATTCCTTTAAATACACTCTGAAAATTTCTTCTAGTCCCATTTGCAACCAACTGGTTACTCTTTCACAGAATTCCCTTCCTTTTTCCAGTATTCATAAATTTACACATTATCTTTCTTGCATAAATCACACCTGCATTCCTTTTTTCTTAACCTTCTTTTCCTTGTTTCATCCTCTGAGGGCACTTAATCAAAGGATATAGCTTATATCACAATAACATAAACAGCAAAATAGCTGTAACAATTTCTTAAATTTCCAGTTATTAAACACAAACTATACCTATTAAAGGTGACCAAAACTCAAGAAACAAGCAAATGTTTACACTTTTGAAGACCTTAAATTAATAATTTGTAAATTAACAGGAATTTAATTTTTGTCTAATTAAGGCAAGTTCAGCCTATTTTAAATGCCCCAAATAATCAGTGTTGCCCCATTTGTTGGGTCCTGTTTACACCTTTGTTGATTGAGTATCTGCAAAGAGCTCCCTGAATGAGAAATTGGTTCCCATTCACTTGTCCTCTCTTTGGGGGTGATCTTGGTAATATTTATCCACAGCAAATAATTCATACGGACAGGAAGGTTAAAGGTTAAAAGGTTGAGTGAGGGGAGTCCTTTGTCAGCCTGTTGGTAGTTCCAAAACACCTGGAACCAGCCAGTCAACTCTGGCAAAAGACTCCCACAACGCCAGGAACCTAAGCTATTTATTCGGCTCTCAACAGCACCCCCACCTGGAGGGTCAAGTTGGGACAACAGGTAAAGGATAATCTTACGGAAATATTTTCATATACAACAATTCCCCCTTTTCTGTAAAGAAACAATAATAATGTAAAGATAAAACAATATTTTATATAATTGTGAAAAGGAACAACTAAGCAATAAAAAGAATGGCTGTTTGCATAAGCGCATAAAAAAGTTTGAGAAAAACTTCTAACCTAAACACAGGGTGTCCATGATTAGAAATATGTGTCAAGGAATCAACTACAAGCTCCAGAGATGATAAATCTATGGCATACAAGATGAAAAATTCTGAGTAGGCTCTTCCAAGGAAAAGCAGATATAGAATTTGAAATTCAATTATCAAGGATGTAATAGACAATGGGGAGCTCCCGGCGCAAACACAAAGCCCGATCCTTCGAAGAGATGCTATGTATCAGGCGAGATGAAGCACATTTTCCATTTATGTTCAAGTTGAGCAAAGAAAGTCCATCTTTGGGGGCAGTGAATTAAGTCCCTATTTTGTAGGAAGAGGCACTCATCCCCTGCTCAGTGGGGCCATTGTACTGATGATCCATAGGTATCTGGACTTAATCCAAGTTAAGTTCTAGTCCATTCAGAAGATCATATGAGGTCTGAGATTGATGAGCCACGAAATTGATGAGCCGTGTATGGCCGATTATTATTTGGGAGCGTAAGTCAAAAACCAAAACAAAATGTTTAAGGCAGTGAACTCCCCGTGTAAAAGAATAACTTGAGTGTCCATTCAAAATGGATAGAACCTCCTTTTGTACCTGCTATTTTCCCTATGATGCGCCCACTAAAAAACCCTGATACCTGACAGAAATATCATCAAGTAAATTATTTACAATATCTAACCCACTAACCCAAAGTAAATGAAAGAAAAGCCCTAATGTAATACATTAATTCCTGAAATTAAAAACTAAAATGTAAAAACATTAATTACAATAATCAACAGAAATGTAGAATCAAATATAACTTCAAAGGATTACAATGATAAAAAATACAAAAGGTGAAATTTCTACCTAGTCCAAAACTACTCTATAAAGATGGGGAGCTCTGGACTCCAAAAAGTCCAACCAAAGACACTTGCTGAGTCAGGAAAAGCGAGTTGCTACTTGATACAGGTTATAGCACTCCAACAGTTAACGGTGTTAGGCCAAAATCAGGAGGCTTGTAGTTGTGGGTGAAGGAGATAATTTGTACATGTGGAGGGATTCCTGAAAAATTGCATGTTAAGGACTAGGAAGAAAGAGAGAAGGATAAAGAAAAATAAATTGGGGAAAAAGTTAGGAAAAGAGAACTATATGCAAAACATTCAAGACAGAAAGACAGACACACAACGAGACCAAGACATACAAACTTCACAAAAAGTATGGCCACAACACTCACTCATACATACCAAAAATTATTTGTTGGAAAGGATTCAAAATAGAGCAAAAGAAAAAAATTCAGCTGAATGAACAAAAAGTGCTTTAAAATACAATAGCCAGCAAACTGTTTAGATGAATATCTTCAAATCCACACACATCCACACACACACTATATATATATATATATATATATATATATTATATATTATATATTATATATATTAGGCAGATTAGAGAAAATCTGAAAGAGAATTTCATGCACAATACGACCATGGAAAACAATAATACAAGCATAGACCAGTAATTCTATCACAGTTAATCTTAGATGATGAGCACTGTGAAGAGAAAGAGAGTCCACCTAAAAAGTACTCTTATGTCAAAAATATGAATTCACCTACATCTTGAGGCCTGAATTGAGGGAAATAAAACAATGATGTTAGTATGAAAGAGTGAAAGTCGTTAAATGAGTATATCTCAATACATTGTTTTATAACAACATTGATATGGTGAGGAATCTTTCTCTTAGGTGAGTCTTGAGTATCACTAATTAAATTGCAAATTTTCCTGATTAATTGTGACCTAAAGCAATACTGAAATTAAGACAAATACACCATACAAGCAATCACCATGGGGATCCATTGTTTTCAATCCTATTCAGCTATCATACCTGTGGAATAAACCACAAAGCATTAACAACTAATAAATAAATGAAATGATTATTTGGCATTCATAGAAGATCTCTAAGAAGTATAAAACAGGATGCATGCTGCTGTGGATTTTACCGATGTAGTAGGAATTTTCTTGATTTTCTTGTCATCAAAATTGATCCAGTGTTGTATTGTGGCAATTTTACAGTATGAAATACAGTGTCCATAGTGCACTTTACCATAATGGTTTGCCACTGATGATAAGTTCTATTTTTTAGTCTTGTTATTATCTTCCTGAGTGAATTCTGCTGAATTGAGGTTTTCTAAGGGAAAGTTCACACAAGTGTGAAGTTTTTTAATTTGTTTGCCATCAAAAGCAAATCGTTTAAAATGTATTATTGGTACTGGAAATAGATTCCATATGTATGTCCTCTTTAAAAAATCCCTTGTAGTGTTGCAACTGTTGCAGTGAATTTTTCTTCTAACTTTTCTTCTATAAAAAATTCAACGAGGCATTCCTGTAATGTACAGTTATCTGTAGATGTGATTGCCAGGGACAAATGAGCAAATGTCTCATAAACCTCAGACTTCTAGTAACATATGAGACAATGTAGTATAGATTTGAACTGTCCTTGAAAGAGATCATAAATAATAGATTCATGAGCCATTTGATGCTTTGGCCTAAATTGTTTATATTTTCATTGTTTATAATGTGTATAGTTTCATCTGTCATTAAATATTCAATAAGCAAAATCCTGGTGTAGTCCCTCTATAAGAAACATTAATAGTTCATGGGGATCCTGCTGATTGTGTCCAGCAAATTGGTCATCAAGTAAACCAATTGTTGCTTTGAAACTTTCAGGATTGAAATACCTATTATATCCATTTCCCATGGTTTTGAAGAGCTGACCAAATTCTTGTACTAATTTACCTTCATGTCCCCTTAAATGTTTCCTCTTAATGTCTTTTTTATAATGATTTTGATAAAAAATACCGAATTAAGTGTGAAATATTATACAGGCATTGTAATATTGAGTTTATATAGCAAGAGTTTCCTATATTTTGAAGTCCAATTAAAGCAGGTTTTTGTTTTTCTATTTGTATTATGGAATGTAAGGGCTTCTCACTCTTGTCAGTCTCACACAAGGTATGGGGTATGAGAGTTAATTCATTGTTTACTTTCCAAAAACCTCAGAGATATTAAAATTGTTAGTGTCTTGAGTATTTTGTATTTGATGTGGCGGGGGAGGGGAGCTTATGGTTCCAACAGCCTGATCCTGTTCATTTGTACTAGTCCGATTTCTAACAAGGTGTAAAGAGGCCCAAAATTTCTTAGGAGGGTTGTCATTTGTAGAAACATAGGCATAACCCCTTCCTTTCAGGAGAAGATATCCAGCTATCCATTTCTCATTCTCTTTGATCCAAATCGGAGTATTTGTTGTTTCTTGTCTTTGAATATCTTCTTTAAAATGTTTTTCCTCTGCTGTGTAACTTTCCCCTTGAGGTAAGTTTAGGTAATTTAATGTGATAAGAGTTAAAGATAACAACTCAGTTGGTGCTAATTCTCTTTTTCTATTCTTTTGTAATTGAGTTTTTAATGTTCTGTGAGCTCTTTCCACAATGTCCTGTTTCTGATTATTGTGAGGGATTCCCTTTAGATGTTTTATCTGCCATTCTTTACAGAAAAATTCAAACGTTTTGCAATATAGGCTGGCCCATTATCCGTTTTTATGGAATACGGAATACCCATCACAGAAAAACATTGTAAAAGAAAACTACAAGCATAGGAATTGCCCAAATAAATTGAGAGTAAGTGTCCACCACCACATGAAGATCTGTTTTTTTTTTTTTTTTTTTTTTTTTTTTTTTTTTTTTTTTTTTTTTTTTTTGGTTTTTGGGTCGCACCCGGCAGTGCTCAGGGGTTACTCCTGACTCCATGCTCAGAAATTGCTCCTGGCAGGCACGGGGGACCATATGGGGCACCGGGATTTGAACCGATGACCTTTTGCATGAAAGGCAAACGCTTTACCTCCATGCTATCTCCCAGGCCCGAAGATCTGTTTTTTTGAGGAATAACTCTGTTTGAGTTATATCCATTTGCAAACTGCCTTAGATTTTTGGGAAGACATAGGGATTGCCCAAACAAATTGAGAATATGTATCCACTACCACATGAAGGTATGGTTTCTTTGGAAATAAGTCTGTTTGAGTTACATCCATTTGCCACAATTCGTTATAGTGTAAGCCTCTTGGGTTTGCTCCTGCAATGTGAGTCTTTTTTGTTAATGGTGCACATATGTTGCATTTTTCTATAATTTCTCTAGCTTGCCTCCATGGAATATGGTAATTTACATGTAAACCACGTGCATTTGTATGTAGGACTGAATGTTCTTCCACAGGTTATTTAAATATAGGCATTGCTAACAAGTCAGCAGTTTTATTTCCTTGAGCCATTGGCCCTAGGAAGAACTGAGTGGGCTCTAATATGCGTGATGAAGATGGGTTTTTGAAGAAGCTGTTGTAATTTTTTTAAAAAGTTCTGCATGATTGAGTTGTTAGCATTAAGGAAGGCAGTGGCTATTGCAGGACATAAATTTACAACATACAAAGAATCAGAAATGACATTCATGGCTTCAGATATGTTTTATAATAGGTAGATTAACATTGCTAATTCAACTTTCTGCACCGATTTAAATTGGTATCTATATTTATATTAATATTATACACAGTTATTCTGCCTTTACCATTTTTGATCCATCTATATAGGGAAAAAAATCTTGGCATTGGGAATAGGAGAATCCTGAACAATTGAAGAAATAACAAATTGAGTTTTCTTTAAAAAGTCCCAGGTATTTTCTGCAGGATAATGGGAAGAAATTTCTCCTGTGAAATCTGAGAGGGCCCTTTGTAGAGATTCATTAAGAAGTAATATTGACTCAATTTCCTTTTTTGGTATTGGTAAAACTATTATATCTGGGTTAAAACCTAGCAAAGATATAGATCTGAGTCTCGCTTTGATAATCAGTTCAGAAATTAGTTGCAAGTAAGGAATTACAGAGAGAGGCTGTTTGTTATGTAAATACACCCATTCCAAAGGCCCTTCCAGCTGCATCAACGCCACCTTGGGGGTAACTTTTGTAGGGAAGATTAACAGAAATACCTTTTCTCCGGGGATGAATTTTAAGAGAAGTAATTTTCCTAATTTGTTCAAGAGGATACAATTAGTATTCCTTTTTAATTCATGTAAGTCATATTTGAAAAGAAGACTTCTAGTTAAAATATTGAACCAAAATGAAATAAATTTAGAAGCTATGTGTTCTAACTGTGCTTATAAATATTTCATGTTAACATTATATGTGCCAGATTAACAAAATTATTCGACCATTACAAAATATAAATTTAAAAAAGGATTTTAAAGATTTGTAACTCAGAGGAATTACAAATTTCAAGGTATCACCTCAACACATACATTATTTGTTACTTTACTATTCTCTTATTTACTTAGAACATTTTACAAAATCGTTCTATTCTTTATCAGTTTCAGGCATATCATTTTGCAGGGTTTTTAAAATCTCTTTCTTGCTGCCTCAGTGTTTTAAATGATAGCTGAATTGCTAAATTTGATAAATGTAAATAGTTTAACATGTTACACTGATGTGACACAAAGAGGTTACTCCTTGCTCTTACCATATAAATAAGAGGCTTTTTATCTGCATTAACTCTAAACTAGTTATACAATTAAAAATTAGTGGTTCTTGACTGAGATAACCATTCATCAGTGAATATGCTTTACTAATTTAATTTCTGAAATAATAATCCTTCACGGTTTTCTTATTCTTAACTCTTGCACTTGCTTTATTTGGCTATTGTTCCAGATTTTGCAACTATTTATGAATGAGTTCATTATTCTCCATGTAGTAAATTATCAATATTCCAACCCTTGGTCATTTAACACTCCAACTCACCTCTCTGCCCAAAATTTAAAACTTTCTGCAACAGACACAAATCAGTCAGTTTTGAAGCTTAACCTGCCAAGTGTAAATCAAACCTATATGGTAAAAGTTTATCTAGGTCAGTAGATGAAAATGCCACCCTTTCAATAATTCTTTACATTAGTATTGTCTTTTCGTTTCACATCACAATTCTCTCCACAAAAAGACAGCATTGCCTCTACTTTCAAAACTAATGCTATTTACAATGGCAGACTCTGGAAACAACCAAGAGGTCCTTCAACAGGTGAATAGCTAAAGAAACTGTGATACATATACACAATGGAATATTATGGGGAAAAGTTAGTGTTTACTAACCATAGGTACAAAATAGTTCACTGCAAAACAACCCTGAGTATTTCTATTATCAATAAAAATCCAAATGCCAAATTTCATTTTAGGGCCCATAATACACACACATACACACACACACAACACCTTCCCAGAAGGGCCTGCTGACAGCACATCAATAGAGATTAGCACACACACACACAGGCTCTTCTGGGCAGGTGGTTGCTGGTGGCAGTAGTGGTGGATCAAGATGGCACTGGTGTCCAAATGTACATCACTCATTTCTTTTTTAATTCAAGCATCATCTCCTTTTGAAATGTGCCTCTATCACTTTCTGACATTCTTCTACTAATTATTCAAGCTGAAAGTCCAGTGGAAACAAAGCCTTCTTCACTGCATTCACACATCAGCATGCATCTACCACAGCAGAAACAGTATACCAGCCGGCCAAACCAGGCATCAAAGAGGGTCTCTGAGCTTCCCACAATTACTAGGTCTCTGTGAATGAAAACGTTTGATGTTGAAGGTCAGATCTTCAGATTACTCAACCCCAGATTCCTGATCTGCCAATAAGACAAATTGGAGTGTATGACTTGTGAAAGTCTTTTGGACTATCAAAATTACTTTGTTCTAATTAGGAATGTGATGGTGTCTGAGGACATAGTGAATTTGTTAGTGTTGAAACTATTGAATAATAAAAGATTTCTTTCAAGTATAAATTTGTCTTGGTGGGGCCGGGTAGTGGTGCTAAAGGTAAGGTGCCTGCCTTGCCTGTGTTAGCCTTGAACAGACCGAGGTTCAATCCCCCGGTGCCCCATATGGTCCCCCAAGCCAGGAGCGACTTCTGAGTGCAGAGCCAGGAGTAACCCCTGAGCGTTACCGGGTGTGGCCCCCCCAAAAAATGTGTCTTGCAAACCCATCAGAGGAAGTTTGACCATGGAGCTGTAGATTATAGGAGGAGGCAAGTAAGGACCTTGGGGTCGATTTTTTACATTCGGAGAGAGGTTTGACTGGGATTGCCTTCAGATGTGTTTCTATCAGAAATCTAGGAGCCAATATGCTGTTGTAAAAACATTTTACAAAGGATCCCAAGTTGGGCTAGTGAAGGACACAGTAAAATGGAACATACTTGTGTCAGCAATAAGCCAAATATATTTTGAATGATGAATGGATATCTAATGGATAAATGAACTCTGAGTTAGAAAAATCAATAAAATAAGATATTCATTGTACACATAGTGAGTTTATAGATAGCCAATGAAGAATTCACTCAATTGTTTCTTTGTACATTTAATATTTTTCCTATCAAATATTGGAAAACAGAGTTTTAAAAGCTGGAAAATATCTGACTTGGAGACATAAAACAGCAGGCAAATAAACCCTGCATATCATATGGAGCACTGCCATGAGAGATCCCTGAGTGTAAAACTAGGAAGAAATAATCCCTGAGAACAGCCAGTGTAGCATACAAATAAATAAAAAAAACCAAAAATTAAAAGGTAAGGCAAAAGGTCAACTTCTCAGGAGAATATTCATGGGAAGGACATGCTGATCCATACACCCACACCTATCAGAGGAAGAAACAGAATTAGCAGCTACTCAGGCTCCAGCCAAAGAGCAAAGCAAACTAAAAGACTGAAATGTCACAAGTATCTCAGTTAAAAGAAATCAAGTCACTTTAATTTTTAATATATCAGCACAATCAATCATCATGTTACTTCAGTCAAAAGAATCACGTTAATTCAATTGATAATGTATTAGCATAGTCTATGAGATTAGATGAAAGGTATCTACTGAACAGTAGACATGGAAATTTCTATATTTGACTTCTGCTGATATATGTAGAGGACCATTCCTTTTTGGACCACCCAGTCAGTGGGTTAAGTCCTTGCTTTGACCTTTGATTCCTGAGGATTTAATGCTATCAAGAACCAGCAGAGCTGTGGATCCACAAATCACCCAAATCCATAGATCCATAGATCATGCTCAGGACCTCCACAATAGCACCCACTGATGCTCAAAAATCTATGTGCCCTGTATATCAAGCTTCAATTGTTCACATAAAGACTAAAAACTAAATTTCAAAAATTGTTTTTAAAAATTATCTGCAATTGGAAAACTATTTTAAAACAGTGAACATCAATATACTATCATTAAATACAAGATATGTCAGAAACAACCAATAAAGATATGTAGGGCATAAAAGATAATGGTTATTTAGAAAATAAACTCATGGAATTTTCCAAAATTTTCCGAGGATAAATAATTATTGTTATGCGTTGGAGACTGCCTGGATTAATTGAAAGCCCTCTCACTAAAATCAAAATAGAGTCTTGAAAATCTGAGCCAAAGTGAGAAGCTATATGCAAAATGGCCTTTGCCCTAGGACCAAAAGAGAGATAGGAACTGACCACACACCTCAGAATCAGGGAGTTAATTACTAGGCACCAGGATGTTCCAGTAAAGATAGGGGTCAGAAGGCCCAAGTGGAGATTAGATCCTGTATCTTGTTGCTCTAGGATATGTGGACCTCTTAAAGTTACAGCT